>VZRQ01009384.1:590820-746532 GCA_013397975.1 Machaerirhynchus nigripectus | reverse complement strand
ATATATTATATATTATATTATATTTCCCTATTGTAATAACTTCATTGTTTCCTCAGGACTCTCCCATCTTCTTTGTATACATTTCTAATTTTATGCCTGGGTGGCAAGAACTTTCAAGTAAATAGGTCTTGAAAAAAATACACAGTGACTAACAGAAAGGGGCTGTGATTGCTGTAGTACAGAGAAAAGATGATTAACAGAAAAAAGTGATTGAGGTGTTAATGTATTTTGGGTGGAGTGTAGAATAGCCAACTGCTGCTGACTATTAGTATGGTAAAAAAGGCATTCAAGGAGCTGAAGGGTATGGTCAAGTTTTCTCTATTTCTGCCGACAGATCAGGTGCTTAGTGGTAAAGTTCTCATGGAAGCACAGAAAAATCCAATACAGCCAGTGCAGAGACTATGGAAGCTTCAGGTCTCCAGAAGGGCCCTGTCTGCCAGAGTGAGGGGGACAGAAACCTCTGCTGCAGTCCTGCAGGGGCACCTGGTCCTCCCGGTCCCTCCCCACCTTTCCTGTGAACATCTTACAGCAGTGGCAAGGATTTAACTCCGTGTGTATATTGGGTGGGAGGGTAGCACTGAGCACCAATGACCCTTGCAACCTGGCTGCTACTTGGTGCAAACGCCTGCTGTCTTTTTACTGGTGGGTACTAACAACAGTGAGTAAGTCTAGTGGTATGGTATGGTCCATATGCTGGGAAAATGGTCATCATAGAGGCAGATTCACTTTCACTATGAAAAGGAATTTGAGAAAAAAGTAGATTTTCCTATTATAGCATGAATTTCACCATCTCAAAGAAAATACTGGCTTAAAAGAAAGAATGTAATGAAAAAATACACCTAAATTTGTCTCTTTAAAATGAGGGAAAATATTTTGTTTTCATTTTTTGTCTCAGATTTGTTGCATAATGTCCTAAATATACTAGCGGGTCAAAGGGAAAAAAAATTAATGAGATTTTGTTTGAGGATACAAAGCAAGGCTTCATGGAAATTTAAAGTTTATTTGCAGTCATAATAATCAGTTATACTTATCTGATTTGATATGCTGTGAAGTGGGAATTTTGTACCTAGTGATATTTGTGAGGTTTATACAGCTAAGTTGAGCATTGCAATATTCCTAATGTTCTCATGCAGCCAGGACACATTTCCTTCTTTCTTTTCAACATGCATAATTCAAACGTTATTTCTCTCTTTTAATGCAATTTTCTTGCCAAGACTGATAGACTGAAGTCTGTTCAAATTCAATATCAAAATCCTGTGCTGGATTTATTTCCCATTTGCTCCTGTTCATTAAGGATACAGTTGATCTTGTTGAAAACTGAAAGAAATGTCATTTCAGCCAGAGCCTCATGAATAATGTTCTGGGTTTACACAACAGTAACTCAGTTAGCTCTTTGAAAAGCAGTGATTAAGAATCATGAGAACCTGGAAGTTTTCTGTGAGTTAATGGGAGCATACTACAATAATATAAACAAATGGAAAGAAAGGAGAATCACAGAATCACAGAATATGCTAAGTTGGAAAGGGTCCACAAGGATCATTGTGTCCAACTCTCAACCCTGCACAGCACCATCCCCAAGAATTATAGCATGTGCCTGAGAATATTATCCAAATACTTCTTGAACTCTGTCAGGCTGGTGCTGTCCCACCATTCAAGTGCTCGCCCACTTCCCTGGGGAGCCTATTCCAGTGCCCAACCACCCTCTGGGTGAAAAACCTTTTCCTGATATCCAGCCCAAACCTCTCCTGACACAACTTTAGGCCATTCCCTCAGGTCCTGCCGCTGGTCACCACAGAGAAGAGATCAGTGCCTGCCCCTGCTCTTCCAGAAGTAGTTGCTCTTCCACAGGAAGTTGTAACTGCAATGAGGTCTCCCCTCAGTCTTTTCCAGGCTGAAGAGCCCAAGTGACCTCAGCCACTCCTCATAAGGCTTCCCCTGAAGGCCCTTCACCACCTTGTGGTCTCCTTTGGACACTCTCTAATAGCTTCATATCTATCTTATATTGTGGCAACCAAAACTTCACACAGGTAAGCTCACTCAAAACTGCTCAA
This sequence comes from Machaerirhynchus nigripectus, assembly GCA_013397975.1. NCBI lineage: Eukaryota > Metazoa > Chordata > Aves > Passeriformes > Dicruridae > Machaerirhynchus > Machaerirhynchus nigripectus. Next base: position 744,481 of record VZRQ01009384.1, on the reverse strand, counting down.
GATGAGGCTGCCCCAGTGCAGAGCAGAGCAGGTCAATCCCCTCCCTTGCCCGGCTGGCAGTGCTGTGCCTGGTGCCCCCCAGGACACAGTTGGCCCTCCTGGCTGCCAGGGCACTGCCGACTCATGTTCAACTTGCCATTGACCAGGTCCCTTTCTGTGGCACCGCTTTCCAGCATCTCATTCCCCAGTCTGTCCATACATCCAGGGCTGCCCAATCACAGGTGCAGAATACTTTCCTGTGTTAAGTTTCATACAGTTAGTGTTTGCCCAGTCCTCCAACTTGTCGAGGTCTCTTTGCAGGGCCTCCCTGCCCTCAAGGGACTCAACAGCTTCTCCCAGTTTTGTATTGTGTGACCTCACTTAGTATCCCTTCCAGTCCTGCACCCAGGTCATTAATGGTAGTGTTGAAGAGCATTGAGAAGTTTTGAAATAAGATGTACTATTTTATCTGTTGCAGCTGGGAGTTTTAAATGAGTATTTGAGTAAATGAAAAAAGATAAAGGAATCTGCTAAGTGGTGCTTACTGTGCTCTTGCATGAGACCAGGATGCAAACCCAACAGGCACTCTGAGGTCTTGGTTTCCTGTTCCTTACATGACTCTCATGTCTCAGAAAAGCAACAGGGGAAGGACACAGAGTAGATCCTCCCCAGCTCACCTCTGGCACCTAAAGCCAGGAGATTACTCACAGTTGTGATTTCCTGGTTAGAAAGATTCTTTTTTTACTAGTAATAATTGGAGTGAACTTAGACTCTTCCCTGAGGATCATGGCCATGCTCTGTGAAGATGCAATGGCGAGGTAACATCCTTGTTAGTAACGATGAGGCAAAAGTAGAAGAGCAATATTAATGGATTAAAATACTGGTTTGAGTGGGCCTGAAAGTCCAGCTTCTGTTTCCTGAGATTCATTACATCACTGAGTACAGTGAATTATTTTCTGAGAGAAACCCAAGTACTCAAAATGACGATTTTCAAACCTGGTGCTGACATTTCTGCAAGTTTTAGGGATATTTCAGAGGTTTTACCCAAAGATAACTTCATTTCAGTTTCTGCTTGATAAGAAAAAAGAAAAATTATTAAAATGGTAATTTTATTTTTAAAAGCCCCTTTTATCCAAAACTAGGCTCCTTTAAAATAAAAGAACACATCATAAAAGATCTGAACATCTAATATTTCATATACATGATCTAATCTTTAAAGAAACATATTCCATTCTCATTTCTGTTGACCAAGTCAAAATATGAGTGACTTAATATTAATTTAGAAAGCGAACTAAGCAGCTTGCAAGTACATTAAGGTTGTCTTTGCCCTTGAGTACATGACCCATGTGTCAATTCGATGGAGGAAATACAAACTCTTGGTTTTTATGTTTTTTATATTTGTTTGTTCATCCTTCTACTAAAAGTAAAGAAACACATTCTCAATTTGATGCACTTCAGTTTCAGAGAACTAATTAAAAGTGGCAGAGGGTGATGGCCATAACTGTGATGATCAAAGTCACAATTTAAATTGAATCAATAAATCAACACATTCAAATGCTCAAACCACCAATTAATACAGGAGATAATCAAGTCAAATAATTCTCTGTTACTCTTGCATCGGAAAATTTGAAAGAGAAGTCACATAACACTCATTTTAACAATGAAACAGTGCAATTAGTTGACCTATTCAGAGAGGAATGAAGAGGTTTCATTTCATATTTTTATGCTTGCTTTGACGACAGAACATGCAACAGTGTCTCGGTTCATCTTCACAATTCCTTGTGTCTACCTTTTTCCCCTAGTCCCAGTATAATATAGATTCCTCATTGGATGTCTGGAATTTGGAGAGGATGCAATACCATTCAAATTAATGGCAGCTTTATCATCTTGTGATCCTTTAGGTTACCTGGTAGAGAAGGACACATAGTTTAAGACATTACAGCTGCTGTAGGAAAGACAACAGCACTTCTAGAGAAGATTCCTGTTTTCTCAAGACTGCATGGTGTTGCTTTGTTTGAAATATTGATAAATTGCAGCCAAAAAGATGGATCCATGCATTTAGAACAGGCACTGTGGCCCAGTATTTCCAGAATGAGCAATTTTGGGGTCCTAATTAATTACAGAAGTGTTCTTAAAACATTTTTGATTTTTAATGAACTGAAAGCTCTTCCAGCTGCAATCTAGGTAGGCGTTTTTCCAGGAACGCAAATATCGGTTGTAATTCAGATGCATGCCTTGAAGTTTGATTATGATATTTCTTTCATTTGCAAGACTTAATTCAGTAATTACCCATCTTCTTAAAAACAAAAATCTAAAATAAATCTAACTGGCATGTATCCTTGATCACTCTTTCTTCTACAAAATAATTTTCCTAACCCAAATAAGGGAAGTAATAGAAAAAAAATTTTACTGTTTTATTCATTTTTCTATAAATAGAAAATTTTATTCATTTTCTATGAATAGAAAATGATTTTTCATTTCTAGAAAAAAATCAGAAGTTAATATTACATTTTGTCACAGTAAATTACATTCATAATTAAAAAGTTAATTTTCCCCCAAATCATCTTAGACTTAGATCCTGCCCATCATAGAAGTTACATGTGTTTTCTGACCCACTTATATACAAAAATATGTAAAATGACTTTATTTATTGAGCAATTAGTCCTTATTTCCCATTACTGAAAGACATGATTAAAGAGAGGTTTCTTTCAAATAAACTGGAAGGACTCTGGTTTCTTTATATTTAGTCTGCAGCTCTTTTAAGATGTGTTTAACTGCAGAAAATTATATTCCCTATATCTTTTCAGACACTGGAAAGAATACAAAAAGTCCTTAAAACTCCAGGAGTACAAGTATATTAGTATTGAATATAAGGTCTACAGAACCCAAACAAACTCATGGGGAGAAATTCCAATTAGAAATCATAAACTTGGAGGAGATAGAGCAACCTATTTAACAGGCAGAAGTGAAGTTGATAATTTTTATAACTTCCATGCACTGTGGGATTTTTCAAGTTTACTATTTTGCGAAAGACATTTGCTTCCAGCCAAAGGAATTTACATTCCCACGCTGAGTGTTCCAACAAAGATATCAATGTACTATATCCATGTGCAGCTGTTAAGAGTACTGGTTTTGTTACAAATACTATTGTGGAAGTTCTTAGAAAGAATGCCAAGCATCTTTGTGAAAAATTAGGTGTTATCTCTGATCTGACAAAAGACTCCTAGCACTGAGCTCAAAGATGAGAAGAACTGCACTGCCTATGCAGGCAGTGGCAGACATGAAGAACGTTCAGTAGTGTGCTCTCCAAGCAGTCAGGAAGAGAATTCCAACTTTTTACCGCTCCTTTACTTTTTCGGGTTGGGTATAATCTTGATTTCAGGCTCAGGAAATTTCTGGTCTCCATTTCAATGAACCACCTTCATCCATAGGTCATGCCTAAAACCATTCCATTTACACATGAAATGGAAATCTCTTGTTTTTTCTGTCCCTCTCACAGACACTGGCTCTGTGGATAAGTAGGGTTTGGGGTTGTTTTTCTATCTAACATAATCCCTAATGGGGCATAGTTACAGAAAACTACTTCCTTTTCAGAAAATATTGGCCTAATCTGCTGCAAGCAGGAACTGTAAAAGCACTCCTACTAGTTTTAGTCAAACATGATTAGAAAATATGATTAGGAAAAAGTTTCCTCTGCTATACAAATGTATTGGAGCAAAAAATAATAATTTCTCCTCAGGGTTATTAGTCTCTTCTGAACATTTGATCACATATCTTTGTATAATAACAATAATCTATGCTCTCAACTCAACAGCTTTCAATATTTTAACAGGGAGAAAGAATGCATGGTTCTATTCACAGCTGAATGCTAGGTCTATAAATTGTTTAAGTCTGAATTGCTGTGAGCATTAGAGTAACAAAACACTAAATCCTATTTGGACATTGCAGCAATTTAGATTAGAATTCTTCTGATAATATTTCATACATTCCATAGCTATCTATATGCTAATGTTTCCAGCAAATTATCAAATGTTATTCTACACAACCTTTTTTCCATAAATGACCTGTCATATTCATAATGGCATCTGCATTTGGTGACAGTTTTTATTTTATCTAGCAAAAACTGCAGGTCCATAAAGAAACTAATTATATAGTTTCACGGTTGATAATATGGTTTCTGGTTTTATAACTAGTAATATGCAAACCGATTCAGTACAAAAAATTATCTTTAAACTCAAGGGATTTTCAGAGAGCTGGACTAGTTTTAAAAATGATAGAAAAGATTTCATAGTTGTTGCTCTAAGGCATCGCTTTTTAAACTTTTCTGACCATTCTGAATAAATTTTGTTCTTATATTTCAGTGTTTTGTCCAGTATTTCTATTTCCCACCACATTTACTTTCTAAGCTTCTACTGCAAACCCCCCAAAATAACTAGAACTAGAGATCCTCTGTTCTCATATGCAGAACAAAAACAAATAGATCAAGGCTCCCACAATGAACCCAAGAATTACATCATATCTAACAAAAAAAATCTAAAGGACTGTCCTGATCTGGAAAGGATCAGGAAGTGATACCATAATTATGGGGTGAGCATGAACTGTAAGGTTCTTCTGTAATCTTTGCATCACTCAGATTCAGTTCAAATGCAACAGCCCAAGGCCAAGTTGCTCCTTTCTCAAAGGTGCAATGATAGTCTCAGACAAGTTAACATGATTAACATAATTTGGCATCTGCATCTCTTTTCTTCTGGGTATTGTCAGTGTCTGATTACAGTGATAAAAACTGTCATCTTCATCTTTCAGAAGAAAACATTTTTATTCAGCTCAAAAATTATGGGATATAAACACATCTCTATACGCATATTTTCTCTTAATTCTTCATTGATAAATTTTGACAGATTAAATCAGCTAACTCTGTCTCTGGAAAAGATGGAGTTCTGGGGCAATGTTGCTTCTTTCCAAGGACTTCCCCAGACTGACGATGAACCTTCAGCCTTTCTATCCTTATCAACTTTACTACTGAGCCCCAGAGCCTCCTTGGTAGAATAACCTTTACCAGCTGTATCCTTGAGTGTTCCCTTGTTAGGAGTTCTTCCTCATCTGTCATTAAGATATTGAAATACCAGTGTCAGTCCTCTTTCTTTACTCTTTGTGTCATTTCCTATTGACTTCTCTGCTATAGCACTCTTTGGACATAAAGATCATCCAAAATACTGTGATAGACCTGGACTGATTTCTGTCTGCTAAGGATTGAGGTTTGCTTATTCAGGACAAAAAAATAAGCATGAGGGTAGGTAAATTTACAGTCAACTAGTAATATTTGCTTAGTGTATTCTGAGACAGCCTTATGCTACTGGGTAAGAGAATACTGCTTTAAAATCAACATATGGAAAGTATTTGTAAGTGATGCCTTAGATTTCCCACTTGCTTCTCAGCAATGCAATATGCAAATGATTCATTTTTAATTCTCCTGAATTTGAGAACACCTAGTTCTGTAACAATGCTGAGTAGGTTAACAGATGTTACAGATCCAGATCTCCCGAACATTCCCCTTTCCAAAAGTTCACACAACCCAAGCCTGCCTTTGTCATTTCATCATTACATCTTCTGCTCTCCGTTGAGATACCAAGATGCAGGATCACTTTTATGTGAGTGGCTGATTATGGGTTTTGTTGCTTAAATATTGGGGTAGCACATAGAAAGTACTTCTTGGTAGGTATTTGTCACTTTACTACATGATCATTTTTCTTTCAATTAAAAAAACCACAAAAATTGTTAATTCTGTCAGCTACGGCTTATAAAAAAATCAAGCCCAATATGACCTCCTTAGGGTATCCAACTGTTACAACTGCAAATGCAAGCATTGGGTTGCGCAGAACACAAAGACTTTTAAAATCAAACTAGATACGAAGTTTCTGATTACAAGAAGTTACCATCCTCTTCCTCAGCTAAGGAATGTGCAATCACTAGACCAGGCTAAATCTATTCCATGAAGAGTTTGTACACTTTGAAAATTTGGAATCACTCTACTGATTTTGGGGCTAGTCCTCATGCTAAATTACACCCTGATTTTTAGATTTGTGCAGTCACAGCATCTTTGATTATTATTTCATAGCTTAGAGGCCCTAAGGCTCTTTCTTTGTTATTATTATTTATTATGAAATTGATGGATGAAACTTGTGTCTCCATCTATTTGAGGCACAGAAGAAGTCATTGGTCTAACCTTACTCTCTAACTAGGTATGAGATTTCAGCAGGTGGTCAATATGCACAGTGCATATTCTAGAGTCTTTGGAACAAACACCAATTAAATGATCTTCATTGCAGTAATTCACAAATGTATTCTCCTTCCTTTCCTAAGACAAATACATCTAAAATTTATCAATCATTTTGAGTTTCAGAGGCTTACTCTGAGCTTTGTCATGAAAGTTAACTTGTTTCTATTGTATCTTGGGGAATATTTTGAGCAAAACTACTCACACCTTGCAATACTTAATTTTGTTTCCTTTTCTACTCCTCCCCAAAGGAACTGTCAAAACCCATTTCTACAGAAAAAAAAAGCAGTCTAACTTTACTTCTCTTGAGTACACCTATAGGGAGGATGCCCAGTAAAATTAAACCACTGTAATAAGAATCTGTGGGTACAAAATTATGTTTTTGAAAATCTGTTCTAAGTTTAAATATAAAGATTTTTTTTTATGCATAGTAGCCCATATACTTAGTAAATTTTTTTCCCTAAGTATTTCAAAAAGTAAAAGGTGCACCTGAGAAAAAAGCTCAAAGCCAGCAAGAAGAATAGATCTCTTATGGTATTTGTCAGGAAGCCAGTTAGTCAAATAACAGTGCAAAAGTGACTGCATCTACATGAGATAAAATCAGATAAAAATATTTCAGATCAAACTTAAAAATGTGGTCACATGTAATGCCATTGTTTGATGGATTATTTAAATGAGGAGAGAAAAGAAACAGAGCAACACGGAAAGATAAAACAATTTGAAAGAAACAGAGTGTGAAGTAAAGGAACAATCAGACAGAGAAAAAAACCTACAAATCCCCTGAAACAGAAAACCAATTACAGCTAAAGATGTAACAAGTGACAAAAGGACAGAATATAATGTACTTGGAACTGAATAGAAATGTAATGGGACATACAGCATGATGGAAATCATCTGCTTTGTATTCCTTTCATTTGAACGGTGCACACAATTAATTTTCATTTTTTGAGATAAGGTTTTGAATGTTCTACCTGTATTTCCTGTCTGGCTTTCCTAATAATGATTATAGTTTTAATTTAAGACTCTTCCGATTCACACTAACATAAAACACTTCCTCAGTTTTAATACATTAAATATTTTTTTTCCAGATCTTGAAAATTTGCATCCAATCACAATTCAGTTATCCTGATATCTCATCTTCTACAACAGACACTTGACATTTCAATGGGGAAAAATTAAAGCACAGGGCCAGCCTCTGATTTCTGTCTGCTAGTCTCCAAGCCTAGGGATTCCAGAGTCAGAGGTTACATCTACACATTTTTTTTTAATAGCAATTGACAAATTAATTTTATCCTTTCATCAGTAACATCTTGTATCATTGAATTTCATAAGGCAACATTGTATAAAAAACAATTTCTTTTTAATATTGTAAATCTACTCTCTCTCCTTTAAATCTTGAGTTACGATTAGTGAAAATCTTTCCCTAATATTTTATCCATGAACTTAATGATATTCTATTCCTTTACAATATTGCCCCCTGCTTGTCTGTTTCCAAGCTGAATGGTCCTAGACCATTTTGTCTAGGTGTTTGTCTGGTTTGGAGAAAAGTAGGGTGAGGTGTGACCTCATTGTTCTCTACAGCTTCCTGAGAAGGGGATGTGGAGAAGGAGATGCTCATCTCTTCTCCCTGGTATCCAGCGGGGGTTTAGACTAGATATTAGGAATTATTTCTGTATCAACAGGATTGTCTTTCAAGAGGTAATCAATTCCTCAAGCCCGTTACTGTTTAAGAGACATGTGGACAATGCCTGTAATAATGTATTTTAACATTTGGTCATCCATGGAGTGGTCAGGGAGCTGGACTCAACGTAATTGCAGGTCTGTTCCAACTTCAATATTCTATTCTATTCTATTCTATTCTATTCTATTCTATTCTGTTCTGTTCTGTTCTATTCCACTCTATTTTCCATTCCAGTCTTTCTCATCTTATCCAAGCCCTTACACTAAATGTCTCTTACTTTTTACTGGACTTTATGCAAAGGTGGATTTGCTTCTCCAGCTATAACTTTATTACATCTGGCAACCCTCTTAGTTCACATTTTGCATTCACTTCTTTCATCATTAAACTCCAGGATATTTGTTCTTTTGTGATATCTGCTCTTCTTGCAGACAGTGATTTACTGTTCCATCTAACATCTGCTTCTCCATTTCATATTACTGTCTAGTTTCATTCTATCTCCAGATGCTCTGGCATGGATCAAATGTTAATGCATTTCCGTCAGTGACATTGCATCAAAGCCTTTTCAAAAGTTCAAGACATATCCCAGAACAGCACTCTTTCAAAAATTACTGTGTACCATCCTCCAAGTTCGCTGCCTTCAAATTTGCAACCCAGTGCTGGCAAAAAGATAGGAAGGGACAATCAGTTCTTTCAGTGGAGGAGGGACACCAGTGTAACCCCAAGGGGTCTGTGTAACAGCCTGTTCTTTAGTATCCTTAGAAAATATCCTTTACAATCCTTTAACATCCTTAGAAAGTTCTCCTTGGAGAATTTTGCTGATAATGCAAACTTATCCAGAATGATGCAAATAAGTACTAACCTAGAACAGTTGCACAGGATCTCTGACAGTAAGTAATAACATTAAGCAACAATAAACCCAAAGTGTGCAGATAGGAAAAGTAACCTGAACTTTGCACACAAAATGATGGGCCTTGAATTAACTCTGGCAACCAGGAACAAGAGACTGGATTTTTACAAGTTTTAAAAAAAATTGCATTTGTTTACAGCAGTGGTTAAAGACTGTAAATAAAATTACCTCATCCCCAAGCAGTCCAACTCCCTTTCATGCTTTAATAATTACTTTGAAACAGTAAAAAAAATTCAGATCCCAACATTGTGTGGGGTTGTTCAAAGAATGCTCAAAAAAAAAGAGTAAACATGGCATTTTGTGATATGGTTTAGTGGGTATGGTGTTACTTGGGCAAAGGTTGGACTTGATGATCTTGGGGATCTTTTCCAACCTTAACGATTCTACGATTCTCTGATAGGCTCCATGTTAATCTGAATGCTTGTGTCCAAGACCCAGTAAGAAAGATAGTGGCTGTATTTTTCCATGCAGTGTGCTCTAGGAGGAACCTGCTTGAACAAGGAGGTGGGAACAGATGACTCCACTGCTGGTCCCTTCCAACCTTATCCATTCTGTGATTTTGTGATTCTGTGATCCAGTTGTTAGGTGCTACTTAAAAACATTTTGTAAGCTTTTTTAATGCTTTCATCTAATCAGTACTCAGAATGCCACTAATCGTTAAAAGACTCAGTTTGCATTCTTACACAAGCAAAATTTCCATTAAAATCAATTGGCATGTTGCCCAAATTGGCTTGTCAGGTCAGGGATAGAGCTACCAACAGGCTGTGAAGACTGGCAGTATGCATGCCATTCCCACTGCAGAGCAACTGACTTTGTTTAAATTCCACCTATTTTGTTAAAGATAGAAATTTAGTCTAGGAATTAGAGATAACTTTAGTCTGATCAATATTCACATTGTGCTCAGAAAAGCTGATTTCAGAAAAGCAGCATATTTAAAACCAAGGAACTACTTGCCTCCATTCCTGTTCAAAATGTGTGCAGCCTGTGCTGAACTGAGGCCAAAAAATCCTTTAAGATCCCCAAAGATGCTACATAAAGCAAATATATACACACACCCCCAAATGAGCACTTAAGTTCTACTTTTTCCCTACCTTCTGGCTTGTGGGAAAATTATTATACAGTTCTTCTTTCTCAATACCAGCACTTGGAGATGTTTGGCTGAGCTTTCAATAGCTGGGTTTATTCCTGAGACTCAGTCATTAAAAATATGTGCAACAAGGCCAGCCAGACCTTGTGTATATATATTTCCCTCTTTCCTTGAGAGAAATAGACACACTACAGTATTCTTCTGAGATATAACCAAGAAAAGTCTGCTTAGAAATTTATTGAAAATGTCACCCCAAAATTTTGTCACACTCATTTATGATGCAACCACGATCTGATGAATTATTTTATATATAGAATAAACAACATTTTATATAGCTAGTGATTTTCCTTTTGCATCAGCCAAAAGTCAGGAATAAGAGAACATACTGGGAATTTGGCTTAAAAATCTCAAATAAATAAGACCTTTGAAATTCTGCCATTAGGCTTCAGAAAACTTTCAAGTGTCAGATTAATGTTTGTTCTTCTGATAAGAAAATAAAGGAAAGATATTCTTGTTATGATGATTTCTTCCTGAAAACCTTGTCTGAAGTACCAGAGCCATTCAGGGAAAATGCAGAGCACAGAAATTATGAATATCTAGATTATAAAAGAAATAAGAGCATTCAAAGTCAACACAACTGTCTCCTGTAGATGCCAGTAATTAAATTTCTTTTATCTGGTAGAAGAAGTGCTGCCTGCTTCCTATAATGAACTCAACATCACCTCAAGGCTTTTAAATCTTAGCACTTTTACAGTCATGCATCAAAGCTGAAATTAGAGATCTCACGTATTTTATTATAGAAATGAACACTGTGCATACATGATTGGACATCAGAGGAGCCCTATTTCTAGGGCAGCTCACCAAAAGAAAACATTCTTAAAAGAAAATTCTCTTGATGTATTAGTAATTGTGAATTAAATCACAGCAAAATAAGTTGTACAAAAGCGTGTAATGAAGAAATTATTAGAAGAAGTCAAGATTAAAAAAAAAATAGAGTCTCAGAACAAACTTGAAGGTTTTATGAGTGGGATTAAAAATTTCACTTCCTTGCTCCCCTAAGCATTATCAACTGACTCAGTATGATGTACTCCCTGTGACTGGCACATTCATGGTAAGAGGCCTGGAAAGTGTTTGCCTGGCATCTAACTGGGATACTCATGACGTCCACGCTTTCAAAGCTCAGCTCCTCAACAGAAAATCGTGAGACACTCTACTGAAACTGCTCCATTTCTGTATGGGACAATGGGAAACAACCAAATTTTCTGCTCCCAGCACACCTCTCACAAAATTATAGGCTTAGTACTGCAGTTCATATAAACTCCAGTGCTCACTTGTGCTTACCCCTAGCCTTCCTTCCTGAATCTCCAAAGGATGTCATTAAGAGTATTTGCATTTATTGCACGCAGTGAAAGAGACCGCTCATTAGATATATTCCTTCTTTTCTTCTAACCCACATAACATCTTTCTTTTGTTTTCACTTTTGTCAGTTCTGCTTAGATGCTTTGTTGGTATGACAAAGGAGAGACTTATTGTCCAGTTACGGAAGATGTTCACATAGCCTAGCTGTGTGTCAGGTGTGTAACCTGTTCTTAGTAATCGGTTCCTTCTGTCTGCTTGTCCTTCCTGATCACTGCTGATCTGCTAACAGTTTGCTGTGTGCTCTTCTGTGTATGTTCACGTTGGGCAATAGTTACACGTGCAGTTCAGGGATCAGTATCAAGAAGTTACTCCTCATCCCTGTTGAGCGGGTTCTGTTTCTCACAAGTTAGGTCATGAAGCAGTCTCTTCTTTGCCTCAAGCAGTCTCTTCTTTGCCTCATTAAGTCTGTATTTTCATGCTCCATCATCTTGTTTCCTGTTTTCTTAAATGTAGATTTAACTTCTTTGAGGCAAGGACTTTCTTTTTATTGTTCGTACATCTAGTTCAATAACCTTGGTGTCACTAGCTACACCGCGAGTGAGATCCCAGACCATTCCAATTGCATGCAATGTTTTGATTTAATGTTTTATTAAATAAAGACTAATGTAATTTGTCTCGTATGAGACCACTAACTTCTTCACAACTCTGTTAACCAACTTTCTGGTTGCAAGACAGGAAGGATTCTTATAAAATGATTGATACTCCCTGATGGTTTATTCCCAACCTTCTTGTGCTAAACGTTTTTATGGGGTTTGTTTTTCTTGTCTGTTTCTAAAGGACAATGTTATTAATATCAGATCAACTATATTTAAGCATCTTTATCAGTAAAATATCAAAATAAAACAGATTTTCTGTACTTTAACTACTTTCCTGAGGAACTCTGCCTCTGCAATGACTCTCTTTATTGAAATATTTCTCTATCTTTATTTTCTCACAAACAGTAATTTACAGTATTCTACCCACAAATAGAAAGGATGTGACTCAATTTCTCAGCTTTTTCTGTCACATGTAAGTAACAAAGAAAGAGAATTAAATCTATTAAGGCAAATAGATTCTAATACATACATAGTATGGCATAACTTTGGCTGAATTCAAACTGAAGGAAAGAGTTATTTCTTCACAATTAGAACTCCAAACAATGAGATAAACTGAAATGTATTTTCCAGGTAAGTGAAGAACTCATGCTAACATGTAGTAGAAAATAAAATGTGTATCACAATGCCTACAGAGTTTTCTGGGTTTTGTTTTTACCCTTACTTCGCCCCTACAGCTCATGCATTTATTCTTTGGTCTCTGGCTCTGGGTTTAGCAAGAACATGCCTTAGTGTTTTGTAGCAGTCAGGTGGGATGTTGGTCTTACAGACCTAAGCATGGATCAGCTAACAAGTCCCCTGTTTTCAGATTTACTCTCTTAATAGAAATACGTATTTTTTTAAGGTGCACCTAAACACCTAAATTTGCAAGGATGTTTTTTTGTATTTGTTTGAGTTGTTGGGACTAGACTGTAATGATGTAATGATGCAAAGATTCAACTAGGTTTAGTCATCAGTCCTTCAGTGATCTGGCAAAGCAAACATATTTGGTCTCAAAAATAAAAAGTTCCAGGCTGTGTGTTGATTAACATGAAAAATCTGCAGTCATATTAGAGAAAAATCTGCTCAGAATCTTTCATTTGCCTTTCAAGTACATAGGATGTTGGTTTGGTTTTTTTTTCCCTTAATTTCCCTCTTAAGCACAGAGTACTCTTCATTGATTTTAAAGGTTTCTAATATGATAAATTTAACAAGTTGCATTTTTGGAATGCATACATGCTCCCACACATATATAGAGACTTCTTTGGCATTAGTGATGGTGCTATACATGACCTACTGGTACAGATTTTAAGCACTTGTAACAACTATCAATATTTAGATTTAAAGTAAAATTTAAAATGAAAAAAAAATAGGCTGGTCTCTTGTCTATCACACTGGTTACTTCACTGTAGTTATATTATTCTTCCTCCCTTTGTAGATATCACTCTGTTATGTTGTACTGTCTCTTGGATTTTTCTTTTTTTCTTTTCTTCTACCTACCATTTACTGTTATAGCTACCAAAGGAAGTTCACAAAATTGTTATGATTACTATTTTCCATTTGAGTTAGTTAACCCTAATGAGATATTCATTTTCCTCATTAACATGGTATACATTTCCTTACAATAATTTGTGTTTCCCAGACAGAAATCAATCAAGTTTTCACTATAAATCTTTTCAACAGGATGAAACTTTCAGTGCTCTTTTTTCCATAGTGAGAAGAAGACTAGCAGATTTGGTTTTGTTCTTTCAGAAACTGAGTGATTCTTGTACACCTGAATGGATACATTGACATCTAGTCTAGTCAGGATTTTCCACCTTTGCCTTTAGGGAAAACTACTAGTTCCTGCATTATAATTCTATCGTTCTGGCAAGAAACTCTCCAGTGGTGGATCTTGAGTGTCCAAAGGGGACCTAGGGTAGAAGATCTTATGTTTCAAACATTGATGGTTTCCCACAATGAAGTGTATGAGCAAAAGGTTCATGCTGTTTCTTTCTCCTACGCATAAAAAAAACACACTCTCAGTCTTCTACCCTCTGCTTAATATATAATATTAAACAGAATTATTTCAGCAGTTTGTTCAAAGGATCTGTAAGCAGCTAGGAAAGGATCTGTAGGTGTGGGTGGGGGATGGAGACACGGACCCAGACTGACAGGGACTCTGAGACGTTTTTTCAGAGAAACAAGCTAGTTCCATACACTTCTTCAAGACCCACTATTTCCTTAGATGGTATTTTTCACTAAGCAACCTATAACACGTCGCCGTGCCAGCAACACACTCTCTCAGCATCCCTACACGGGGCTGATCACACGCTGCCCACCCGTCCACAGCTTCCGGCAGGCTCCTCTCCACAGGGCTCTCTGCCTGACACCTCCTTCCCCCAGTGCCCCGTGCCACCATGAGCTCCTTTGTGCTGCCACATGCTTCTGATCTCTCCCCATATGTAGGCAGTTATTTTATGTGGCCTGCAATTCCAGGGCAACTTTACAGAAGCGGAAATTATCTCAATGCTCCACCAACATTGGGTAAAGAGCTGTGTCTTTGGGGTTTTTTTCTGTTTTCAGGGACAATGGATCATGCTTTGCCTGCTAATACATATTAGACCAAAATCCATGTTCTGAGATGTCAGTTTTCCACATCTTTTAAAGTGAACATTAACAAAGCCTTCTACAAATACAGTACACTGACCTTACAGGCTTTTCAACATTTCAATAGCCATCTCTGGACAAATATGTGGTCTTGTTAGAAAAAATGCAAAAACGCACAGGTTGACGGGACTAAATTAAATGAGAAAAGATTACTTTTAAATGGAGAGTTTATCAACTGAGTTCTAAATAAATAGCCAGTGAAGAAGGGACTAAATTTACATTTGTAGGTGAATTTTCATTGTGAATGGAGGACATGACTTATTTGGTTATTCAATACAGGTATGTCCCATTACACTCTGTGCCTATTTTGTCGAGTTTCTGTAGTTTGTGCATCGTCTTGCACAGGTGAAGTAACAAGCACTTATCTACCTGCATGCTTGAGTAGATTAGTCTCCATAATTATGTCTGTGTCTTGCACAGGGACACCACTGGATGGGTTTATCTTTAAGCTTCCACTAAACAGCTGCTTAGAGTGAATAGAAAAAACCTTTTTTATTTCAATAATGTACAGCTTATCTCACAAATAATGTGTAACTGTATTTTCCTACTGTAACATACTACATATATATTTTCCAAGATAACTCTGGGAATGATGTGTCCAGTCAGCTTTTGCTGCAAAGCCTGATTAAATTCAAAATTAGAGGTTTCAGTGAGTTAAACACATCCTGAATTAATAGAACTTTTGAACTGAGGCTGTCATTTATGAAACCAAACTTGACAAAATTTGGAATACAAATGACTGTGTGGGGTACTCTGTTACCTTACATTAAAAAATCGGTCATTATTATAATGACAGCTAAAAGTATAAAGAAAATGAGTGTTGCATTAGTTGAATCTTATAGAGCTGTGTACAGTGAAATCAATAAATATTCAAAAAATCTTTAATATACATTTTTCAAAAGAGTTTCCTTAGAAGTGTAATACCTGATGACAGCGGTTTAAAAAAAAATGTCAAGCTTTCACTATATCAGTGATTCTAGACAGGCTAACACATTGCTTTCATGTACTATTCACTGTCTTTTTTTTTCTTTATTTATCACACTTACAAGTGTTTTAGTGCTATTAGTTTAGTATTTTACTGTTTGGTTTGGGGAGTTCTCATCAAGGCAGGTCCTGACTTCAAACAGTTTTTCTGTTTAATCAAAAGCAAGCCAGTGCCATGTCAGGTAGTATACATTCTTGTAAGAAATGGGTTCCAGTCATTGATCATTCTTTTAGTTTCACACATTAAACCACCTCTTTCAAGTGTCATTAGTACAAATAATCTTTCCAAAGGCTTCTAAAGATTTCCTTTAATCTATGTTTGTATTTGTTCTTTCCCTTTTACAGCTGGTGTACCCTCACACACACTTTTCACTCATATTACTGAGCCACAAAAATTGTAATACACATGTCACTGACACACTAAAACATTAATGGCTTTGTCCTACTGATTAAGCCATAGCCCTGGAGTTTATACAATAAAGTGACAAAAAGAAATGTAATAAACATACGTATCTGGAACATGGCTTGAACAACTCAGAATATACAATACCAAACCAGTAAGTATCAGTGGTGGTGTAACATTTATAATTCAATCTGCTCCACACAATGTTAAAGAGAATTCCAAACATTAAAATTGGTTTTCAAGTGAAATCCTGACATAGTGGCTGAGCCTTTTACAACCTTGTGGTTGTATTTTACATCATAAGTTCAAATGGACACTTCTGTTGTCTGTACCATCAAAACCTGTGCATCTCTGATTCCAACAGCTTTAAAGAATCCAACATTAGGTTCTAGTGTGATATTTGGCAATAACAAAAGAAAAAAAAAAAGAAAAATTTTAGTGATCTTTAATCTCTACCAAGCTCTAGTAGTTTTTTTGCATAGGAAAATAGGGCTTACATGTAGAAGGCTTAATGCTCTTTATTATCTGTTAGAAAATATTTAAGAGTATAAGTATAGACAAACACATTTAAAATTAATCATCTTAAGTTTGACATTACTAGAAAAGTCATAAACAGAAAAAATATCCAACATAAAAGAAGAATGACCTATAGGTTTTTGTGAAATGAACTCAGTTTAAAACAGTGTAATATTTATTATATTTTTTTATTCTCATTTGCTATTAGGCTTGTGCTTAGTCGAAGCATAGCCAACCAGAATACTCTTAATGACATCCAGAAAACAATGAGACCATACCTAAGGATACAAACTTAAATTCATAGAAATTTCTGGCAATTAGCTTAAAATGTTATATAACTAAAAGAAAAGAGAACAGCAAAATCTTGCATGCATGTATAACTCTCACAAGGGTTTGCCAATGCTCAGCCTGTTTGGTCTCAGAATTTACCTTTGCTGTCCTAGCAGTGACTTTACATTAGTTTCATTCAAAGATGTGGTAGTCTCAGAAGGATATATAACACAGAATTATCATTTTATCACAGTACAAAATGCTGGGCTATCTTTTCTGTTTATTAAGTAATGGTTCTTTCCAGGTAAGCACAGGAACTAGAAATAGTTATTGATTTTGCTTCTGTTTTCTCACAGGAAATTAAAGGCTTTATCTAAAGTACATAAATCTCAGGTGCATAAGATAATTAATGTATCCTGAACACACTTTAGAAATGCATGAATACTAAGGTAAAGAGGTCAAATCTGTTTGAAAGGCTTGCCAAATTTATACATTTTAATGTCCTGCTGGCAGCTATAGAAACCTGGCATATCACAGCTACATTGAAGTATTTTTTAAGCTATAAAAGTCAAATAAGGTGCATCTGTTCCAGAAAAGAAAAGGCTGCAATTTGTACTTATATCAGTAAAATTAATGAGTACCTTCAAGCATTCAGTCACAAAGTTATCAGATGTCATAAAACAGAGATGATATTAACATACACAACTTGTTTCAGCAATAACGTAGTTTACAATTCAGCAATCACAAATTGGTTTGGGTTGCAGAACCACTCTTTCACTCTCTGATAAGGAGTGCAACATGATAGGATTAGTTTAGATCTCTCTAAAACAAATCCGAAAAGAATAACAATTTACCTAGACCTTAAATCTGTGGGGATGGTGAAACCTCACTTTTTCATAGAAATTATTTTCTGTTGCCATACTCAATCGAAAGTTTTATTTACCCCAAGTGCCCCTTCTATAAATTAAGTCCACTGCTATTTTTATCTTTCCAGGTTGACTAGAGAGAGAATTGGTCCTAGTTTGCTTCATTATATCACCTTATACAGCTGTAGACAGTTGTCTCCCTTCATCCATTTTTTTAACAGACTGAAC
This sequence comes from Machaerirhynchus nigripectus, assembly GCA_013397975.1. Lineage (NCBI taxonomy): Eukaryota > Metazoa > Chordata > Aves > Passeriformes > Dicruridae > Machaerirhynchus > Machaerirhynchus nigripectus. The sequence goes on along the minus strand of VZRQ01009384.1, from coordinate 726,646 downwards.
AGTCCTGTTCTGTAGGTTGTAGTTTGTGAGGATTTAGTAATTTTTATTGTTCTTATCTAACCCTTCTGCTGGTTTAAAATGTGGCTTTCATGCTGAATGCAGAAAAGAAATATGGCTGAACACCAAAGCAAGTTTTTACATAAGACACTCTGCAGCTAAAGTATTCATTGAGGTAAACTACCATTTCAGTTTACAGGCCATGCACAGACAAGGCGATCGTTATATAATATTTTGTTGTTATGAATTTATCCTGTTTTTGAAGAGTGCTAATGTCCAGAACAGCGTCCTTTGCAGGGGAAGCCAAACATTGGGGTTTTTTAAAGAATAAGCACATTTTTTATATTTGTAAGCCATTCATCATCGGGAATTAAAATATTTTTGAGTACCTTCAACCTCACCACTACAGTGGAACTTACTCAGCTGAAGGAATATAATTGTATAGAACTGGAGTTTCTAAGTTAAATTTTGCGTATGAAAGCCTGATGATATACATCTGCTTAATATCTATATTCCCTTCCATCTTATAGATTGGTAATATTTTTCCCTGTTTGTAAGGAAAGAAATTTCAAAAGATCTCATTCAAAGGAATCTTTCAGATAAGTGTTTTAACACAAGGCTTTGTTAGATGCCCAGCATTGCAAATGGTAGATTCTGAGTGCAAAAATATTCAGCATAGAACTAGACTTGTTAAAATATTAGTGATTACATGTCTATATTTTCTTTTTTTTCTTCATCTATATCCTGCATTTCTTACATTGTAATACATGCTTGCTTTTTATTTTGTGGGGGGGAAAAAGCCCTATTAAAATAAGTAGCAAGCGTATGCAAAACAAGAGAAATGAAAAATTTCTTTCTTAATAGTCACTTTAATAATAGCATGCTTATGCTTTTCCTTTTTTAAAAAATTTTTATTTTCTTAAGCAACTCACATCTGCTCTCTAAATGGAGATCAGTTATTTGCATGTGCAACAGCCCAGTGGTGTACTGATATTCAGGCATGTAGCCATTACAAATTTTATTCTTCAAATTCTGAAATTATCTTAATAAAACCCTTGGATGGAATGAACTGCATTCTTATGAACAACATCTTGACATATTATTGTCAGATGATCAATTTAAGCATCGAGCCATCTTTCAATCTACACAGTGTATGTATTATTGCAAAAGTGTCAGTTTGTTTACTGGCCTAGATGCTCTGAAGTGTTGTCTCTTGTCACGTCAAAGGTCACTTTGAAATTTCTTTCATTTTCTGCCAAAAAAATCTATGAACATTTCATAAAGTTGTGATCTTGTTTCTTTCTTTCCTTCTCAGATCAACAGAAAATGGTGTCTGTAATGCCACCTGAGGCACATCAATCTATACTCATGGCAGATATATCATCTGTGGAACCAGTTCAAGAAAACTGTCAGGTCTCATTGGGAAAATTAAGCTTTCTATTAGGGGAATGAATCATATATGACAAATACTGAATGATAGGTTGGAAGAAGTTATTGTTCATGAACTGCATTTCAGATTTAAGTTCCTTCTCACTTCACAATTATAGTAGTCAGTTCTTATCACTCCTTTAATTTATATATATATTTGCTCATAAAAATCTGTTGCACAATTCTACAGATTTAGGACATACCATAAAATAATTATTCAAGATATTACCATTATTCAGATAAGTGGAGAATAAATTATAATTCTCAAACCTTCATTCACCAGAAACAAAGAAGTTTTATTAATTACCATATTTCTGATTAGGTTCTACTGTTTTTCTTCTGTCATACTGGTGAGAAAATGCTTCTTATGGCAGAGGTGGCTAACCTTTCACAGACTGAGATCCAGGAAATTAAAATGTGCAGTATCAGCCAGACTTAAGTTTTAAAATAGAATCACTGAATCTACTCATATGCAATATACAGTACTCATATGCTGTTGCATGGATTACTAGAGAATTGAGAGTTTTCTGTGTGAACCCCAAGACTGACTAAAAGGCCTCTCTTGACATAACTGGAAAAGGCATTTTGGTAGTTTCAAAAAAGGTTTTACACCTAATAACCATGTGACTATGCATACTCATGCAGTGCATTCATTTAAACCCTGACACTATGCTGCTGCAAATAGCTGACCCTAAATCTGCTGTAAAAACATAATGCTAATTACACCTTGATTTTCAGAAATGATGACTTCTACTGACAACAACTTTGATTCTTCTGTTCTTTTACAGCTGAAGAAAATCATTGCCTAGCCTGTTGTACTGCGGATGTATTAGTGAAAACGAGGTAAATCAGCCCCTGTGCTCTTAGGAAGCAGTTTTATTCTAGTCTGTTTAAAAACCCCAAAACATCCAGATCCAGAGTGTGAGAGAAAAATAGGAACTTTGGGCTAAATGACAGTCTGGTGAAAGAGCTAATGATGACTAGCTGCAAGGTAGCCAGTATAGCTGAGAGGAGAAGTGCCTAGAGTGACAAACTCTTCAGAACGGATTGGTCAAAGTGTTAAAATTAATTACTGCAGAAAGACTCCTTTTGCCAAAGAATGAGATTAGAAGAGTAACCTCTGCAGTGCTAGGCCTGAATTTCTAAAGCTTTCTTAGTGCAAGTACATCTTGATGGCTCAGAGTCATACTTAGCTGGTCACTTTCAAACAGATAAATTCAGCTCCAAGATGCAGACATAGCAGTATCATGGTGAAGCTATCTCTGAGGAGCAAAGACATGTTAAATTACATTTCACAATCTCATTAGCTGTCTGCAGGACATGCATTTACATTCCAAATATCTGAAATGTAAACAGCTAAAGCCCTCTTTTAATAATTATGCTGTCAAAGAAGCGTTTGTTCCATTACAGAAGTGGAGAATTTACTGCAAAAATCCTCTAATACATTTGTTCCAGCATAGTACTAAATTAAGGATGGGAATAACACATAAATATTTAAGAATAACAGCATTATGGACAGATATCTTAGTAAACAGATATATATACCCATATGTACTTAGTATACATATAGTAAGGGAGCAAGATAATTGTAAGATATCGTAAAAAGTGTGGTAAAACCACCTTTATTTTAAAAATGGTTTGAGCAAGAATGATGATTGTTTGCACAATTTTAATACTGTCCTTCTGTATTTGCCCAAAATCATAATCTTAATCTATTTGTTTGCATAGTAATTTCTCACCACTGAATCTTACCTCACTGAGTTGGTAGGTAACAATTAATAATTTTCTTCATTTTTCCAACTGATGCACATCCTTTAGCTTTATTTAGTAATTTATTTAGTAATAGGGCCAGAAGACTACCCAGCCACTCGGTCAGCTCCCTCCTCAGAAGGACAGAGGGCAGATAATAAGATGAAAAAGCTCAGGGCCTGAAAAAGACAGGGAGATCACTTACCAGTGAACATTATGGGCAAAACAAACTTGACTTGGGGAAAATCAGCTTAATTTAATTCCAAGTAAAAAATATATAGATAAAGAGAAACAAAGACAAAAATTAAAATAAATCCTTTCTCTTGCCCAGGGGAAGTTTGCTCCCTCACTTCTGACTCCTCTATGTCCCCATGGCAAGCAGCACAGGGGAATGGAGAACAGGGGCTGTGGACAGACCACAACAGCTCCTCTTTGCTGCTCCTTCCTCCTCACACTTTGCCCCTGCTCTGGTGTAGGTCCTTCATGTGGGCTGTAGGCCATGAAATGCTGTGGCCTGGGTCCTCCTGACAGGCTGCAGGGGAATCTCTGCACTGACACCTGAGCACCTCCTCCCCTCCCTCTACTCTCACCTCGGGGTCTGCAGGGCTGTTTCTCACACTTTTTAACCTCACTCCTCTCTGCCATCTCTTATATGTGCTTTCCCATAGGTTTGAGATGGCCTGACGTTACCCAGGAGCCCAGCTGTGCCCTGTGGCAGAGTCCGTTGGAGTGGGTTGGATATTCCTCCGTGTGAACAATACAAACCTCTGCACATTTCCACTGCAGGCTACAGACTTGGGCCAATGGCAAGAACTCCTACTAGATGAGACCATGGCACAAGTGCAGTCTGTGCTGGATCTCTGTGTTACGTAGAGATCTCACTGGAGAGCGAGAAAACACACCTTCTCCACTGGATTCACAAAGCTTGTTGGTAGCAGAGAGAGAACAGCAACATCTGTAAACAACAACTTTTGAGGCCCAGTCAGGCTTTTGTGATTAATTTTGTGATTAGGCTTGTTTTGTCTGTCCCCTCCCTCATTATGAATCCTATACCTCCTGATTTTGGAAGTGAACTGAAACATTAAAAACCTCAGCTGTTTAATAAAAAACACTGGCAGCTATCCTGCATCTGGCTCTTCTCAAAGGCAGTGGATGGCAACGATGCCAGCTCTTCAGTTCAACTGTGACCTGCAATATACATATACATAAACATATGCATATATACATATATATATTTATATATATATATATATATATATAAAGNGATAATTTGATGGATACATGTACAGCTAGAAATTGTCTCTAGCAGAAACAAATTCCTCCACAACTGCCAAATAGAGTTAAGTGAGTCTGGAGAAATTATACAGGAAATAGATTAGCTATAAAAATCCTTAAGTTTATTAAGAGCAGATATAAAAAGGTCTGGACTGCTTTTAAGTGGTCTTAAAAAAATCTTTGAAAGTATAGGATGATTTTTAATATCCATAATAATGAAAAATGCACCCAAGACTTCGGTTCAGTTACCAGCTGTGTAGATGTAATTAGATTCAGAAAAGGCTATGTTTTTGAAATGTCCAGAAATGTCTAAACACAGAAAGATTAAATTGCTACCTGAGCAGGGTAGAATGTTTAATTAAAAATTCTCTTTTACTGTTGATATGAAATTCTTTTTGTTACAATTTCTTCCAAGAGAAACCACAAAACTGTTTTCACAAAAGAGATTTTAACAAATGAATTAGAAGCCTTTTAACAAGTACTACTTTTGCAGGGCACTTCAACCAGCAGCAGCATGGGAGTCTCAAATTTACAGTGGTCGAAAAAGCGATCTAGTAAGGTTTTGTTATGTGCAAGTGATTTAATTCAGCCCCAGAGATTCATTTTTATAGCAGGTGAAGCGGTCCCATTCCCTCTCTTCTACACAGTAGTTCAATGGATAAAGCAGTCACTGGTAGGTAAAGCACTGCTTTTATTTCTGAGGAGAAATAAAGCTCCAGCCTCCTGACTTGAGGCACACATTGTGAACAGACCCTGGAGTAAAAGAGCCACACAGAATCCTGATGCAGCGATTCACCACTGGCCAAGGAATGCACATGGAAAGCAGGATGAGCTCCACTCCTGACTCAGTAAACATTTCTGTCTAATATTACAGTCTCTGTGATTAGATGTAATGCTATTAGGCAGATATTTGAGACTGAGACAGAAAACCAGCCTTTTCAAGAAAGCACACAAAATGTGTCATTTACCTCTCTTGGTCTCTTTCTGGCCAAAACATTCTTCAGGCTTTGATGTGAAACATTGAATGGGATGGACAAGCCTATGACAGTGACAGAGGCTGGAATTTTGATGTGAAGCTTAATGTTTCAGAGCTTTGTCTGTACATATGGTTGCTGGGAATTAAGGTGAGCTCTCTCTGGCTCTGACAGCAGAACTCGCAGCAAGGCCAAGTTCCAACCTCTTGCAACGGACTCAGAAGACTTGGGAGTGGATATAATTTTAAGATTATTAAAATGAAGCACGTGTAAAGTATCTTGATAATAAAAAAGGTTTTTAAATGACTGACATAGGAAATACTGGAAATTAATTCTTAGTACCACAGATGACTGTCTTGTTTAATTGATGCTTCAAATTATGGAAGTCCATTGCTATTAGCAAAAAGCAGAACACACATAAAAAGGCTGTAAACTCACTCATTTTCTACTCCTTGTGTTGTTTTTAAGCAGCCTGAGTAGGAAAACTTGAAGAAGGAGCTGAGTCTGATTTAAGCCCCTATCCACATTATAAGTCTTCTGTGTCTTCCATCTGAAATGTGACCCATCTGATTCATCTGTTTAAATGGTCTATACCCATCCACCCAGCAGGTGATGTTGGGATGTTGATTTAGCCCTCTGAGAAGTGAGTGGATGTGATTTGGAAAATAATCTCCAAATCTGAATTAATGGAAGAAATAAAAAATTAAAAGATACCACCACTGGAAGCTTTATACCCCCCAAAAGGATCTCATTGGAACTTTGTAACTGACTTTCAGAAGTTTTGAAAATGTTCCACGAGAGTTAAAGAAAAGCAAAATTGTCACAGTATTCAAAAGGGAAGGAAAATACTACCATGCTAGTTTAAAAATATGTTGACATGACATCGAGTCTGAGGTGAGATGGGGTTCAATTAATTAGCGTTCAAAGTAGGATAATGAAATAAACACTGATTAACAGGAGAATAAGGAAATATAAGTGTTATACTGAAAAAACAACCTTCCAATTAATTACAAGGTGGCGAAAAAAAGGAATAGGGTTGCTGAATCTGTCTTAACACTTCTGCAAGGCAGGTAGCAATATCTACCTTGATATGTGCTTCATATGGAGTCCCATAAGAATGGGCTCTTCGCTAGTTAACCCTTTATTTTTTTTTTGTCAGTGGACTGGAAGAATGGATTTGAACTACTTAATAATCTTGAAGCAAAAACCCTTTTGGATACAAAGGAAGAAATATTCTGAGGAAATGTCAAGTGAGTGTATTTCATGTTGAGATTGCAGTGATCTCTGCTGTAATACTGTGGCCCCTACAGGAACGATGTTGATATTGGAGCAGGTTCGGAGAAGAACCTTGAGAATGATGAAGGGATGGAAAAACATGGCTCTCACTGAAATATATGGCTCAAACAGTTTGTCTAATAAAAGACAAGTCTGTGGGGGTCACCCCACCATAATCGATAAATAATTTCCTGTGAATAGAAATCTATTAGCAGAGAACTAGAAAAGAGGGAAAGTAATTGTCTGTAGTAAGCATCCAGCTAATGGATTCTCCATCTCTGGAGAATATTCATAAATCTATACTGGATATTTTATTAAACCATATGCTTGAGATAAAGCAGGAATTCATTCAAGGGTTTCTGTAGCCTGTGTTTTGTTGGAGAATGGACTAGATGGTCATGGCCTGTAACAGAATCCAATAATGGGTATTTTTCTATTGAGTAGATGAAGTCATAAAATCAGTGAAATTTTATTAAGGTACTAAGTCCTTTCTCAAATAATCACCAAAATACTGTTTCTTTGATTTTTTTTATTGTTGTGGGAAATAATTTTGCAAGAGTCTTGCTAATGAAAAAAGTAAATTTTACATTTCTTTTGTTCTTGTCGTCTGCTACAGAATCTATTGGCGAATGATTAGCAAGATTTTACTGACAGCACTAACATCAGTAAGAAAAGCACAGATCAGAATCCCAGCAACGTTTTAGTCTGTATGAAGAAATCACAGCATTGTGGTTGATTATGAGCTACACAGCATTTTTATTTTTGTTTTTAACAGGTGTCATTAAGAGTTTTAGTGAATTAGAATACAAATTATTAGAATACAAATTAATTGCATTTCAGAAAGTATCTCTTACAAAGGTGTACAGAATCATAAAATCATAGAATCATAGAATGCCTTGAATTGAAAATAAAAAAATATTATTTACAGAAGATGTAGAGAAAATATGTAAAGCAGAGGAAATAGATCTGGAAGGCATCTGCAGGGAAGAATCTAATTTTTAACTTTTTACAAAGAAAGTAAGATTAGAGACTTTTAATTTTAAAAATTTTTACATGTTTTTTCATTTTGTAAAATCACATCCTTTAATAACATCAGAGGAGTTTACTATCATCATTGTGTCATGTGGAGTGACTGATACTTGTAGCTGTTTGCTGTTTTCCCCATTTTGCTTTCTAGAACCTCTTCCTTTTATCTTCAAAAGGCTTTGGTTTGTGCAGACTGTATACATGGTTGTGAAGAAGAATTGCTATTCTGCCTGTAGTCTGTGTTTCAACCTTCTTTTCTGTCTCAGTAGGACTTCACTCAAGAATTAGGGACAGTATTCTGTTTGATTGCATACTTGTACTCATGGAGCAACTAACTGATGTGAATGAAGCTGTGCCTATGTGCAGAGATTCAATCTGTGCAGATTTGATCATAGATACATTTTGTGTACCTTAATTGCAGATATGGATGGTTTAAACTAAATCTCCTCTGTAGCATGAGCATGCAGATTATGGTTTCTGTGGCTGTCTTTTTTTTCTCCTTACTATAACAAGTAGATGTATGTTTTTGTGTTTTCCTTCATCAGTAATAAAAATATCTATTCATTTGAAGGAATGGATCTCTCTTCAGTATTGTATGCTGGAAGTAAATGTAAGACCTTGATTCTGGATCATATTCTGATAACAAACCAATACTCTTGAATACAAAGGTATTAATTTCTTTTCAAATCACAAGATTTTTCTAAAAACACATTATTTTTTTAGATTTCCATGATAAATGGTACAGTGTAAAACGGATTAAATTTTTTTGGTATGTATTATGCAAAATAATTTTTTTTTCTCTTTTGTGGATCATGTAAATTTTGTTATGTGGTGGGTGGATTTGCAATCACATTTTATCTCCTTAGGAAATGGACTGTGTTTCAGTCCATAATGCATATATTATACCTACTTTATAGTTTGAAAGTACTTAAGTAAAAGTCTTCAAATCTTCTCTTCTACAATTATTTGATAAGAGAAACATGGTACTTACGTGTGCTGGCTTGTGCTCAAGGAAATCCTCATTTTACAGACAAACTGGCAGTGCATACTGGACCAGGTAGAAAAATGCTGCAGTCCATTTTGTACCTTTGTCATTCAGCCTTGGAAACTGGGAGATGCACTTTACTGGCAGCGATACTAAGAAGAGAGGGTAGTTACTGTACGATGCATTAAAATGCAGAAAAATGGTTGTATTGCACTACCAGGCTGTAGTCCCAGGGCCTCAGAAGACTCTTTAGTAACTAAATCTCTCCTCAGTGTCATCCTAAGTTTCAGAAGCCTAAGATATACCAAAGGACCCCTGGAAAGATTATTGACCAGAGAGAGAAAAACTCAGAGACTATAATACATTTTACCAAACTAAAATACCTCTTTTGAGTAAGATTATTTTGACAGAAAGATTGGCTGAGAGACTGAGGAACCTCTTTCTTTCTGTGGTCAGAGACTTCAGAATTAATTCAGAGAAATATTCTTTAAAATATTAAATCATAATGACAGGAGCATTCTCAAACAGCTTTGTCCAAAATTTGGAATTACTTCTTCATTTAGAGTGCTGCTTCCTAGTATAGAGATCCAAAGAAAGACACAATTCAAGGAAGAAGGGATGGTGGAGGGAAAAGAGGAAGAAAAAATGAGACATTTATGCAGTTAAGGTTTCATACTGTGGATGCAGAGAGAAGCAGGAGGAGCTGAGGACTGGTACTGGTACTCTTCCATGGGGCTGCATGCTCCTGGAAAAAGACAGTTTTCTCAAAGTCCTCCCTTATGTCAGCTGGCTCAGATCTGAATGGGAGTCAGCCTTTTGAGGAGGAGATACTGCTCTATCAAATGAAAGATGTTGAAAAATGCTGGAGAAAGGAGGATTCCTTTGGAAGACTGTATTTTTTTCCTACTGGGAAATTCTTTGAAAATTTTACATGAAGTAATGTTTTTTGAAATCTGGTTAGTCACTTTGGTTTCCATAAAGTACGGAAAGCATGCTCTAATGATATGCTGTAGTATTCATTTTTGAAAATGAAATGTAATCTGTTAGCAAATCACACTGCTTAACACAAATCAGACTACAAACATTTACAGTGTTGGGTTTTTTTCCAATCATGCTAAATAATAATATTAAATCAAATTGAATTAGTTAGACTAGATGTGTTTCCATAAAATGGTTGTTGCAGTTAAAATTCACAGTTAGCCTTCCTTGTTTTTCTGTAGCACTGCTCAAAAGCATGTCAAAAATGCTTCAAAATCCTTAACTCTGTGACACTCTTCCATAGTTTTTTCTTCTGTTTGCAATCACAATTTGAAATTTTAAAAACTGGAGTGGAACAGAGCATGGCCTACAACTAAACTGGAGTGAAGAATTGATAGACAATCTGCTTTTTCATTGAAGATATTGGTGAACTTCTCATATCGTAGTTTCCAGTTCACAGATAGGTATACATGAAGTCCAGTGTAAACCACTGAATATGTTGTACAGTTGTATTTGGATTATTTTTTTAATGTGATGTAGTTACACTTACACAGTGTACCTGTACAACTGGTTTAGGGAAACAGAATTCAATCCAGTTAACCAACTTTAAAAAAAACCCCTTTCTCAGAAGTCTTTCAAATTAGATATATACAGCTAGATATATGAATAGGACACATTGTATTAAAAGTATACTGAGGTTATACAAAGGGAAAAAAGAAAAAGCGGAACACACAAGTGTGAAGAAAATGGATTATTATGCATTATTCTGTACATTGAGATATATGGAATTAGAAAGCAGAAGATAAAACTGCAAAATAGGAAAATAAAATGATTACAATGTGTTTATCTTCACAGCATCTGTGAAAATCTTTACTGTATTTTGTTGCACATTTATACACTGCAGTGATATTTGATGTGCTCAAAACATTCATTTTGTGGTGATATCCAGTCTGGGTACAGTAAATATCCTACCACACAACAAAAAGCGTGATACAGCATTTAAAGGCAGAGCTATTACGTAGTAACAGCTGCTCTGCCTTCTGGTGATAAAATTTATAGAACAGTTCTGCTGGATTTCTCTGTTTCTATTGTGCCAACATTAGTCTCTCCACCTTTGGTACATGACTCGAAAATGAACAAAAACTTGGTGCAGTTTCCCAGTAATGCGTGTTGACAACTCCTCTAAGTTACATGTGTACCTGAATGCACTGGAACATGGTGGGTAACTGACACTTTGTCCTTAAAAAAAAAAGGGGGAAAAAGTGAACTAAAAATTATATTCTAGAAAAATGGAATTACCTACTCATCATTATTAGTAAACTGTGGTTGAAAAACATAGTAAGACCTATAATATAAAATATTACTCATTTTTTTATTCCCCCAGACAATAGTTAACAAATTTTGGACTCATTTCAGTAGGCCACAGAGCCCAAATAGCTTTGAAATTGTGGACTTTAATGTTTTTTACTTACCTGTCAGGGCTGCACGTGAGATACCAAAAGCAACAACTTTCAGTATAATGATCCAAAATCTGTCTTCATTGAACCTAACAGCAAGATGTAACTCTCTGATGATAGTATTTGATATAGAATTTAGTCAAATATATTAAAATACAGCTTCATTTTTAATACCACATTCTTTCCATGTACACCAAGACAGTTAGAAAGACTTAAGCAACACAAACAGGAAACCAGAGCTGCATGCACAGCTGAAAAAGTACGTTGGCTCTTACTTTCTGGTGCATACTGGGCTTGTTTTGACTCTTCCCAAGAAAATGTGTTGGAGTCGCTGAGACACTTTATGTTCCATTTAACCTATAAAATTTTATAACCCTAATAAAAATAAAAACAACATTTTATGTTTGCAATTGGATACATTTAATAATAGTCTTTAACAAAGACAGCGTGTCGGTCTTTATTGGAATCAAGGTAGGAAAACAAAGGCATAAATCTTACACCTTTCTTTATTGCACACATATTTTTGATACATGTGCATGTTTGATTTGTGCAGAAGAACAAAACAAAACAAAAAACGAGCAGCTTTTAAATAGATTGACTTTTCACTCTTGATGAGCTGGAAATGTGTTTTCTTTTGAAATTGTTTCCTGTGTGTTATCTTACAAAGTGCAGTACTTGCTTCCATGGTCAAAAAGCTCTGCTGAATTTAGTAAATGCTATCCACTGTGGATGTTCCTGGTGTAAATGGCACACTTATTTATGCTTCCATAAGTGTAAAATGGTAACCATCTGTCTTCTAATACATATCCTAAGTAACAGAGAGAAATTAAAAAGCATCACTCATGTACTATACAAAGTGGTCATTTTGGTCACTGGGGGAAAGGCTTTCATTTAGCAAGTCAGAGCAAAATGCAGGGATCAGCAGAAGGCAGAATAGATTTGTTGAAGTGTCGAGGAATCCTGTTGACACCGAAAAGAATCCTGAATTATTGTTTCTATGCTTTCACAGTTTGTAAGATCAATATATTTTCCAACAGCTGTCTTCTTACTGCATTTAAGACTAGGAAGTGAATCTATATGAAACATATGAGACAATGATCTATCACAGAAATGTAGGTGTTTTCTGTATCTACAGATTTGAACAAGATGTTGCAGTATATGGATTTTTTTTTCTTTGGCCGAAATAAGGTCTATGTTGCAAGCCCATTAAAAAAACCCCAACAACTAAGTAGAAAAATTATTGCTTCTATATATAAAAGCATATTCTATATATAAAAGCATAAATAGTACCAACAGTTAGACCTATTTTCCTGCTCAGGTATATTTTTATTCTGAAAAAAGGCAGTTTCCGAGTTTATCTGCTTTGATTTTGACTTTCCAACATATTTCATCTTACTGTAGACAGATGCAAGTCAGGAGGCAGCCTCAGTTTTGGTCTATCAGGTATTCCCAGCACCAATATCCACCTGTTTCTCGGAGAACTCCCCGAGAAGAAAGAGTCAGTCCATTTGGGACATTAAATAAGAAAACAATGTCTCCTATTTCTTTTAAACTCTGTTTAATGCAGTAGCTCAGACTGAACTATAGATATGTAACTCTGTTTGTTGACACTGTACTGCTTTATCTGGACATATGGAAAGAATATTCCCAAGTATAGTTTGGTTATAATTGCTCCACCCCACTGCTGACCTGCTTCAGTATGCCTTACATTTCCCTTCCTCACTTCATAGCATGGAACCAGAACAACATCAGAAAAAAACAAGGAAAATAAAAAGTTAAAAGGTTAATTGATTTTGGAGTTATTATACCTTAATGGGGTTTTTTTTGATACTAAATCCATGCAAGCCAAAGAAGGTAAAGTTCTACTGGACATCCACAGGAGCATTAAATAGAATTGAAATTCTTCAGTGATGTTTGCTTAGAATTTTGTTAATTCATGAAAATTTGATTAGTAAGAGTTTCATATTTTCAGTGCAAATTTGATTGACTATCACACCTTTTCTATTAAATAACAAACATTATGGAGGGAAACCCTGATATCCCCAGGGCAAGGGATGTATATAGTTAAATTAACCTTCTTAAGGCATAAAGATAGTTCAAGTGGGCCCCATATTGGCCACTTGACTGTTTTCTGTGGCAGTCTTCATGAAATGACAAAGGAAATACTTTCCAGGAATGAATCAATGTATTGTATAAAAGAAAATCTCATCTCTGAACACAATCAGAATGTACTTTCTTGTTCTCTGTGTTCACTGTGACTGCTACAGCAGATTTTACTCTGGGTAAGACCCCACAGCTACATTACTTCCTGTCAAACACATTTGAAGATGCCTAATTTTTGATTTACAGTTCAGATTTTTATCTTTTTCTATAGTCTACTTGATAGCAAGTTTAGCATGCTTCTTCAGTACTGACAGTACCTTCAGGTGCTTTAGAAATTGAATCTGTGTTCAGCATGATACCTTAAAGCAGGTGACAATAGCAGTAACTGAGAAAAACTAGAACAGTGCATAGAATGTCAACATAATGTTCACTTGTTGTTACAGGATGAAATGACCAAAAAGATAAATATTAGACAAGTTTTTCTCTCAAGAGAGTTGTTAGGGCTTGTTTGCAAAAAACTGTGAAAGCAAAAAGCTTCTGCAATGTCTTTTGTAAACGTTCTTTTAGTACTACCTGAGGTTAACCTTATCAGGTTTGCTTCTGTTTCCCATGGGGTTTTACCCTAGTGTAAAAATACAAACCCACTTTTTCCTACAAAGGCAAAAAGGAGAATCAATGCAACTGCTTTTTTCATGAAGTATGAGTATGGATAAATAAAACTTGGGAATTTAGAGGGGGGAAATGTAAATTCATTTTACTTTATAAGCCTCCTCCCCAAGCAATTGCCCCAATAAGCAATATTTGAGCATTACTTGTTCTTTCTTACTCTGAGCAAAAATGAAAAGGAAAGCAGCTTTGGTAAGCATTCATGCTGTCTGAATTTAGACATAATTTGGATACTTAGACTTACTGCATTGTTAAATACAAGGAAGTTCTAGTGACTGTGTTGCTTAGGATTTCTAAATTCCCACTGGAGAATATTGCTGTTCATGTTTAAGTATTAGAGGAGGGGAGAATCCCACCTTGGAAAATTTACCTTGGTGTTAAAGTTACCGATTTGAAAGTCCTCCTTCACCTGTGTTGCACTTCAGGCTTGCCTGGTCCTTGGTTTAAGTTAGGAGCACATTGAGGGTTGCCAGCACTTCAGTCAGTTTACAGAGGTTTGCCCCCAAGCTGATCCTTATCCAAGTGCTGTGCTATGTAATTCAGACATGCTTCCAGTTTCTGGCATATCCCCTGGTATGTCATCATGTTTTAGCAACACTTTTATGTCAAAACAATTGCCTAACTTAGGTCAACCATCTCAAGGCAATTTTCAGAAACTTCATGTACATTGAAACAAGTGCTGTGAGAAATGCAGCCAAAAGGTCTCTGTAGCTCATGGATGAGTATGTGTCTTACAGGCTGATGAAACTTGACATTTCAGATAATATTTGTGGCTGTATTGTGATAAAGTGTAAAAATATTTTATATGGATGGTTAGAGGTGCATTTAACTTCAATATCTTTTTCCTCTTAGAACATCTGATATGTTCTAAGATCAAAAGTCCTGTCCAGCAGCTGTGGTATGGTCCTAAATTCTCTCTCTGCGACTAAAGGTGTTTATAATATGGTGTTTATAAGTATAATATGTTTATAAGTATGGTATTAGGTATCCTTTGCAAATGATTGTTTTATTGTCTTGATTGCAGCCTTTCTGTCTACCACATCTTTTGGGGACTTCCACTGGAGGTTTCATCATAATTAGTCACGAAAAAGATCTCAAAAATCTGACATCAAAATGGCAGTCCCATCAGGCATTGTTCATTGCAAGAATGAGGCAGACAGCTATAAATATTTTCGCATTTATTGGACTAACTAGATGTACTTTTTAAAAAAATAGTCCTTAGCCATGATGACAATGACAAAATATCGGTGATGGTCATTGCTTTGTATTTCAGAATAAATTGGATTACCAAAAGAAAAAAAACTGTTAGTCAGTTGTGGTTAGTAATCTACTTCTTTCTCCATGTATTCCCTGTGAAGCACAGAAAACAGCTTTTGTCATTCCTTCAGAGGGATTGGAGCCATCAGTTATTGGTGTGTGGAAGGATCTTAATATTTCTGATTCATATTTTATGGTTGTTTTCCATACACTGTAAATAAAAATTTGTACACTGGAAAATGAAACAGAAGTGATTTCTGGAGTGCTTTTAAGGCAGTAGAAGCATAGATACAGCTGCAAAAATTTGTGTCATTTGCACAGATTTACCCTGTAAAGAACAACAGAAACTCATGTTGCATATGACTAAACAAATGAGATAAGGAGGAAAGCAAGCCCTGTGCTTCACATGGGCAGGGGCAGCAGTCCTACCCAAAACATGACCTTATTCTAATCCAGAAACATAGCCAAAATGGCTGAGTCCCTTGTATTTCCATATGCAACTATTGCGGGACATGACTTCCTTTAAAAGCCTGAAGGTGATTTCATGGACCTGAAAGCAAGACCATTTATTTCCAGCTACATTGAGTGGTCTAACAAATAATATTGCCTCTCAGTTTGCCTCTTGATGTACAGCCAAATGTAATTCTATTGGATATACATAGTGAGCATTACAAAGCATTGCAGCAGATCCTCCTGTCATGCAAATCGGGATGACAGTTGTAGCACAGCACCATTTTATCCTATCTGTGGTCATGGCCACAAAACTTTCTTAAAGCAGGCAACTAATTTTTCTTCTGCCTCCTGCAATAATCATCAGCTTCTGCGGTTATAAAATAATTATATTCCTTTTTTTCTTTCACTATAAAGCTGTCCTACACATTTAAATACCCTGTGGTCATCTTTTAACATCTTATTTGAGTTTTCTCATTCCTGTTGATGTTCGTGTTTTATTTATTCACTTGAGTTCAATATTCTCAGTAAGGTGCTGGATCTTCAAAAGAGCTCTTCAGTCACAACAGAGTTCAATCAAATCACACTTCTGTAAGTTGTCTGCCTGGGTTAAAATTAAAACATTATACTTGTCATCTGTGGACATGGAATGGAAACAGGATGATTATGAAACTCCTGCTGGAAGTTGAAAGCAGAAGGATGATGATTTTTCAATTAATATTTTTCCTTTAAAATTACGATAGCTTAAAACTACCTGCTAACCATGTATCTAAACTAATTTCCTGAACTTCACTTTTCTGCATTTCACATATACTTTCCCAACAGAAAGCTCAAGTGAGACAATATTGGGAGGCTGCTAAGAGATCATATTACCCTTTTTCTGGTAAAGCTGACAGATGAAGTGTTCCACTTTTGTCTGTGAATCCCCAAGGATTTATTTAAAAGATTATTATCTCTTACTTTACTGCCTGTGGAGTTTCGATGCTGGAAGTGTAAGAACATGTTTAAAGCTGGAAATGTAAGAACTTTTAGCACTTCTGTGAGGCATAGCTGCTAAATCCATCAATGTCTCCAGGTCACAGCCTGTGACAGCCCGCATCCTTGTTAGTGAACTCACATGAAAACTGGCACCTGCTCCTGAGTGTGAAAGGCCAGTTTTCTCTTGGCCTAGTTTAATTTTCAAGGATTAGCAAGAGGTGAGATTGAACTCAAGAAGTGAGTGGACAGGGTGCTGGATAATCTCATCTAGACTCCCTTTCCCATGAAAGGGTGGACCAGATGATCTTTGAGGTCCTTTCCAAACTGAGCTATACGATGATTCTATGATGAACTCTGGAAATAAGCTGATTGAATGCTGTTTTAAGGGTACTTACTTCCACAGGCAGTAAGCACAGGCACATTTGAGTGAGTGCAATGGGTGGAACATTTCATTTCTCATAATTTTATAGGTGAAGAATTTTACCTTGCAATGTTTGCTGCATGCTATGGGCTCCCTGGTGCAAGAAAGGCTTAGAAAACCTGAAGAGAGAGGGGCAACCACAGCAACTATAGGACGGGTGCACAGAATGAGAGAAGAGACTGAAAGAGCTGGGTTTGTGCAACTTAAGAGCAGGCTGAGGGGGAATCAAAGTGCTGTCTGCAAGTACCTAACAATTTTAGAGATGGCAGACTCTTCCTGGAAAGGGACAGAGAAGAGATTGCTGTGGCAAGGGAAATTCTGATTTTATTTCAGAAGAGCACTTTTCACACTGAACCAGGTTGCCCAGAGAGTCTGTGAAACTTTTACCCCAGAATATATTCAGCACTTGACTGAACAGAACCCCTGACAGCCTGATGTTGCCAAGTCTTTGAAGTTTGTTTTGAGCAATGGGTTCAGTGCCAGAGGCTCTTTCCAACCTAAAGTATTTTAAGGTTCCATGAGTTTCTGGATGTGAATGATCAGGTAATAAGTGTTTCATGTGTACTTTCAATAGCTTCTGTCTGGGACAACTTGCTAAGTGGTCACAGCCCTGCATGGAGAAGACTCCATTCTAAATTACATTCTAAATGACATTCTAAATCAGAGCAACTCAGGTACAGAAGCACTATTTCTGTTTTAGATTATTCTATTATGATAGATAATTTTGACTTTTGCCAACATAGCTCTAAACAGATAATCAAGTGAACACAGGGCGATCCTCATGATCAGGTACCAGTGTTGAAGTTAGCAGAAATTAACTGGGTACAAAATTCTGGTTTAAAGAGCTCATTAAGTTCCAGATTTCTTTACCTGAAGATAATGGTTGCAAAGGGAAAACTAATCAATGTCCTGATTGATTACATTCCCCAGAATACTTTGACAGTTTTACAGACCAGCTTTTATAGTTTCTAGACTTTCAACAGCATATCTATACAATTGTGGGTGTTTTGAAGTTATTTACCACAGCACTATTACTATTATTACTATTAATACTAATGTTATTATTATGAACAATAATAATTTTTGTTTTCAGAATTCAGCAAACACACAAGCCCCAATACTGGAGAAAATACAGGGACAGCAAAGAAGTCTATTTTCTCATTAGGTTTTTTGGGGAGGTTGGGGGGGTTGGATTGTTTTTGATGTGAATACAAAGAGATCCTTGTGAGTGAAATTTATTGTTCTCTGATGGGTACTCTCCAGACAATAAAGGGAATAGCTTCTATTCTGAAATCAATGTTTGCAGTTTTCTGCTTCTCCTTCAAATACAAAGAACACAGTCTTTTAATTCACAAAACCAATTAACAGATATTTCAATTTTGCTCATTCGCTTGTACTTGCAAATAGCATTTTATTTTTGCTTGTTAGATTAATTTAAATAAGAGTAGCTGTTTAATTTGAAGATTTTAAGTGTAGGTTGTCTTTCTTAGGATAAAAGAAAAACGTAAAAAAGTTTCCTGACAAAATACTTTCTATAAACCTTCCTGTGCATGACAGGCCATGTATAAGAATTGCACTAGTTCTCAGAAACATTTTTTGGAAAAGATCCTTAGGGAACATAAAATGGTTTAAATGGATCTGTATAAATTTACAATAATTGACAAACTGGTCTGTGATGAAGCTGAGTATTTACAGAACACAGCTAAAACTAGACTGCACTTTTCACATTCTTTCTGATGATCAATGCCCTTACTAATGTTATTGCCACATTTCAGCTTTTCTAAAAAAAAACCCCACAAACCAAAATGCCACATCCTCATTAGTCTTTGAATCTTTGGCTTAACAGAGATAAAACTAGAAATTTATTGGTTTTGGTAGAGAACAATACATTTGTTTTTTAAGAGAATATTAGGGCAAGGCAACTAAGTAAGTTGCTGGACTAGGAGGTGTTCAGAATAGCTGAAGAAGTCTTTATTGGTCAGAGACAGTCAGCATGTTTTAATATTTACCAAATCTAGGAGGCTTAGCTGTTTTGATATCAAAGATTTCTATAAAGTATTTCTAAGGTCATGACAACACCAATAAACTTTTCATGGGCAGTGAGGTAAATGAAATTATTTATTGAGAGGTGTATGTATATATATATGCATATATACATGTGTGTGTATAGATAGTCTTAAATAAAGAGGTGAATAAAATAGCTTCCATTATAGAAGAACATATTTAAAGACAACTTCCTTAGAGCTTTCCCTAGAATAAGACCTTCAGTGATTTCTAGGGCTGCAGTTGCCTGAGCAGCTGACCTGATCGGGTTGTTTGCTTTCCTGAAGGATGAAGGTCTCATCTTTCCTTCCTCCTTACATCTCATCTCTCCCACTCTTCCCATAAGGGAGGAAGAAGAGTTATGAGCTGAATCTATTAGTTTTGATTGTGGCAAGGTGGTAAAGCAGTTGATGGTGTCTAGCAGAATTACATATTTAAGATGCATGTTTGTTCTTGACTTTAACCTTTTATTTCTACTTAGGAATGTCCTGACCTTTTGAAGGAATCTTGGTATAGATGTTCAGACAGATCTAGGAGAAGTTTGGTCCTTACTATCCCAATCCAGTGTTACACCTGGCTCTACATAATTCTGCTGATGGACAGGGATAAGATTGGGCCCTTCCACTTTGGGACCATTATAAACTGGGGCAACACAGTGGGTTGGGATTGAAACCCTGTCTTCATTAAATCCAGCAACAAAACACTCCCTCAGGCTGAGGTACTGCTAGCTCTGCTTAGTGATACAGCAAAACATCCAGGTCTAGATTTAATACTCTGTTAATCTCAGCGCAGTGCTCTGGACTTTGCCAGGCAGAATCTCAACTACCAGCATTTTGTTGTGCAGGAGCAAATGTCTAGGCTTAGAAAGGAAAACCGTGACCAGAATGAAATAGGGCTACTATATGCTGATATTACCTGCTGGCACTCAAAGCTTGAGAGAGCAAATGGAATGAGGAGGTCTGAGAGCGAGGAGGCTTCAGATTGTCCATATGGGTATTGCAGAATTCCCGTTTGGACTGCTCCATGTAATGACACAGCAGAGTAACATAAACGTTGAGATCAACATGCTAAGTGTAAATTTGTTGAAAAGTCTGTAATTCTATCAGAATCACTGAAGCTGTTCATATGCTTTTCAACATACTGCTTTAATCTTTGATATCACAGTTATCAGAATGGCTACTAACTTTTAAATGTGATTCTCTATAATTCTCAACACTGGCAGCTAGCGGGTAGTAAGCAAAGGAGGAATTTTGTGCAGTGGTAGCTTTTCCATGCTGAGTTCTTGCTATAGTTTTACAACTCCAGTGAAAGAATTTATAGGTGAAAGAATTGTTTGATTACCTTTCTTGCTGCACAGTATTTTACAAAACTCTAGTTTAATTCTCATTTTTATAAAGCAAAAATCTTTGCAAATAAGACTAATAATCACAAAGGAGAACCACAAAATAAAATCTAATACATGCTAACACTTCTCTTGAACCCCAATGACAGACAATATTTCCCTTTATCCCTTTTCACTTGACACACTGTAGAACCACCTTGGATGTAGTTGTGTCAGGAGCAAGACTAAATGACTCGACATAAGTTAAGACAGAGCTTTTCACTTCCTGCTTGTCATGAAAAAATTATTTTTGTAATGATCTCTCCACCTCATGCTTTCTGAGATACTGTTTGGGACACCGCATAAGGGAAATGGAGCTGAGGGTAAAACCTTGGCATAACTGGAGACTGGAAGATGTGTCTTTTAAAAATATTTTTCTCCTAAACATATAAGGATTGTTGTAGACTGCCTAGCTTGGTAAAGCAGGAAGTATTGTCTTTCTGTATATTTATGTTTAACATTCAAA
The DNA here is from genome assembly GCA_013397975.1 of Machaerirhynchus nigripectus. Lineage (NCBI taxonomy): Eukaryota > Metazoa > Chordata > Aves > Passeriformes > Dicruridae > Machaerirhynchus > Machaerirhynchus nigripectus. The sequence goes on along the minus strand of VZRQ01009384.1, from coordinate 705,737 downwards.
GGTGTATAGAAGCTTGTTTTTACAGGTAACTTAACTGTTCTAAATTCTAGATACTTTAAAATCTTAATCATCATTTAATCAGTTGTTCACATCAGTTAATGTGAACTTGAAGCTGTTAAAATAATACAGCTTTCTGTTTGGTTTGGCATCCTTGCTATTAGTGATAATAGCTTTATTTTGTTTTTCCTGGAACTTTAAAGGCTATGATGGACAATAAAAAGCACATAAGTTGCCCCTCCACTGTCAAGAATAAAGTGAATTCACTGATGATCATTAGTTATCATTATCTTCAGTACCTACCAGTGCAGCAGAAAGCTGACTTGAAATTCAGCATGAGGAAAGAATGATAGATCTTCTCCATTAAAGACAAGCTAGACAAGAAAGTAAAGACTTTCTCAGTCTCTTTCTTGTTCCAGGGAGACAAGAGTCTGTGCAAACCTTGTAATAAATACAAATCACCTCTTTTGCAGTGCTGCTTCACCTGTGCCAGCCAAGGCCTCTGCCATTGCAGGGAAGCTGCAGTCAGGGAATCTGTTCCTTCTCATCCCTGCAGAATAATTACTTTGGGAGGCAACACAAGCACACTGGAGACATGCTATTTGGGGACTTACAGGCCTGCCACGGGTAGATTTATAAGCTGATAGAGACTTGCCTGTAAGGTGTTAAGGGTCATAAATTCTGTGTAAATTCTTCAAACAGTTACAGTCACATTACTGGACACAGAATTTAGCTGCTCTTGTGGTACTCTGTGCTATGTTTGGAAAGTGCAACGCAAACTTGTCTGGGAAATGTCTTTGTGCCCCTTTAGTCTGGGAGTGTTTCATCACACTCTAGTGAAAAAGCCAGGCTGTCTTTGAACCTACAGCAGCTTCTAGGCATGCCTTGGACCTTACTTGAAGCTGCCATGTTAGAGGATGTGACTTGATCCCAGTATTATTATCACATCTCTGTCTTTTACTTATGTAGGGGGTCTCACTCACCACACCAGAACACTACCCCCAGCCACTGCTCTGACTTACTCAGCTCCTCTCAGCCCTGCAGCACTTGAACCCACTATTCAGGAGCAAAGAGAAATCAGAGGACACAGTTATCTGTATTTGATTGCATCAAATAAGAGAAAAGTCTCATAACTTTTGGTGGTAATAGTGATTGAAAGGACCTATCTGGAAGTAGATTTAGGTGGTTTTTACCCTTAAAAAAAACTATGAATCTATTATACTAACTGCAGTTGCCAGCAAATTTGTTAGGTGACAAAAACCCTACAATCTAGTGAGAGAGAAGGGAAAAAGTGAGGTAAAGGATGAAGAAATCAGACAGAATTCTTCTGAAACCATATATAGAGAGTATACCTATAATATAACAATATAGCTTCTGGAAGACAAGCTTGAAATTCATGCAAATATGTAATTCCAAATGGGTAACCATAAGTAATGGTAGTTCAGACCACATAGAGGCTGTACAGTCATACTGCAAGGATGTGCCTTTGATGGCATATATGCTGTCCAGAAATTTTAGGTGGTCAGAGCTTGAGGATGAAGAAGAGAAAGAAGAGATGAGTTCTTGTCCTGACATGAAGAAAGGGCATCATTTTAAAAGCAGGACATGTTTTTACAAAACTTGAGACTGTACTTACCTCAGAATCACGTAGAACATGCAGGCGAGATGTTTAGTTGCTGTAAATATAAGTTCAAGATTTTATTAAGAGTAGTACTGATTTACTGTGGCTGTTCCTTTGATAAAGCAAAGCACTGCCAGCAACAGCTGGAAGAAACCAGAGGACTGGATTTGCCCATTGCCAGAGCAAAGCTGTATATCTGACAATTGTTCGGTTGTTGATTCTTATGCTGTCTCAAAGGTAAAGAATGAGGGTGAGGGCAAACCCCCACAGAACCAGCTGCTCCCAGTTCCCAGCTTCTTCACCAGCCATGGCATGGTTGCTCCCAACTCCTCCAAATGTGTGAGTCAACACACACAGGCAGTGGGAACGACCACAAACTCATGGCTAGAACTCAAAGAGTAAATTTGTTTCTATTAACTTTCTAACCCAGGTAACTCAGTCCAAGCTAGAAGACCACTGACCTACTGTTCACACAGGCTTATCAAGAATTATTCCCAGCTGCAAGATCACTTGAGTGTTTTATATTCCATATTGCAATTGTTCTGCTTTTAATCCATTCCTCCTAACACCCTCCCTTCCCTTCTGGAAAATTACAAGAAACAGCACTAGAGAACATCTTTTTTAATAGGGAGAGAAGGTTCCTACAACAAATATGTTTCATAGCCTGTTCTTATAAAACGGTAAAAGAGAAGAATATTTCCATAAAGGAAAGTAAACAAAGGACTTTCATGTGCTCATGCTATATGAGTTACCTCCAATCTCTAAAATACTGAAAATAAACTTAAGTCTATCAAATCTACACTTACCCTGCTCTCCTGGATTTGTAAACATGTACATTGGTACTTTTTGGTTTGGCTATAAAAGAGCTGTAACAACAATCTATTAATTCTATAAATCTTGTAAGTATTATCTAACACATTCTATTTTAAATATTATGAAACAGATGCAAATACTTTGTTTTCATTTCAAAGGCATGTCTTTAATTCATCTCTAAATCTTAAATTTGCTTTCTTCAATTCCTTGTTAACTTCCTTTCTTTCTCTGGAGCTGGTCTGATTTTTGGCATCAAAAGATTCAAGCTTCAAAGAGTCAGAGGGTCAGATTGTTTTATACACACACAGCTGTCCCTAAGGTCAGTTTCGTCTTTTAAACTTCCACCTTCTACTACAAAGCACAGATACTTGGAGGCAGTAGTCTAATCTCCATTTTACATAATGCATTACTGATAAGCCTGAAAATGATATATTTGTGTTTTATGCACTAATCTGTTGACCACAGAGCGGTGAAATGCTTGAGATAAAAAAAATTATGGAACACAAGCACAAAGACGCCCAGGGAAAAAAGTGTGAACAGTTCTGCAAAAAGAAAAAAAGTGATGCATAACCTGAAGATCACCCTTCAATTACCAACAAAGAGAAATTCTCTTAATATGAAAAGAGTATAATTAATTCATTGGCCAGCCCCAGAATTTGGAGACTGTTTTGAAACCTGCAAAGAGCCCAGAAAGGACAAAAGTGAATTCTCAGAATTGTAAAATTAGTGTATGAATAGACAAAAGACAAAGCAATTAAAAAAAAAAAAAGAAAAAAGAAAAAAGAGAGAGTATGAAAGAAGGAAAATGTTACAGTGCTACTTAATATATTTTGAGAACAAGAATCTGGCTGCTTCTAATGAGATGGCAAGAGAAGAAAGTGCATAAGTAATTTGAAAGGATGAAAAAATGACATAAATATCAGACTTCCCCAAAAATATCAAAAATAATGTGACTTTATTTTTAGCAATGGACTTATTTGATGTGCTATAGAAATTTTTAACTAGCCAAAGCATACAAAATGTAAAAAAAAAAAAATTAAATAAGGAAATATTATCAAATTTAGATTGCAGTGGGAACCTCTGGAGATTTAGGGCTTTCTCCATGAACAGTATCATACAGCATACAGCAGAATACCTGCCAAGTTTCTCATGCAGCTGAATTACTGAGAATGCAAAGAATTGTTTTCCCAGTTCCTTTTGTCCTTCTTACCTGAGGAAGAAAATTTTTAATTTCCTGGTTTTCAAGTCCCAGATCCATAATATTCCACCTGCCAAATATAGCCAGAATCTGAGACTGGGGTCCTTGGGATCCCAGGATCCTGCCTGGCAGATCAGTCAGGATGCTGAGGACCTAATTTCCAGCAGAGCAGGGCTTCAGCAGGCATCACGTTAGGCAGCAGCTGGACAGTGACCCAGCTAAAACCTCTCCTGGCAGAGAAAAGTCCTCAGACCACTGCTGGCACTCTCTCACAGAACACTTTGGTGTTGATGGACTGACATATTCTGTGTAAAAGCCACTGTATCAGAAAATGTTCTGGCAATAGAAATTCCCAGTCAGCATTCTGAGTGATATAAACATGGCTTTAAACAGGTGTGATGGACAATGTTCCTCATAAGAACACTTGGAAAGATAAAAGAAACAAATAAGAGTAGTAGCTTATACGAGAAAACATGTGAAATATTTATTCCCCAAATATCAAGACTCCAACAAAAGGCTGGAAAAAAAAACAGGCAAAACAGTTATTAGAATGATCAGCTGTGCATTGTGCTACCAACAGAGACAAATGACATTTGAAAAGGGACAAACTAGTATTAGACTATACAACAATCTCTGGGAAATGCAGGGAGATTCTTAAAAACATTGCTGATCTCCTGTTAAAGGAGAAAAAATTATAAATAATATAACATATAATGATATATATATAATATATATATATAATTAATAATTATATATAATAGGTACAAGAATGACACATGACCAAACGCTTCACTACCCTATTTCCATTCTAATTCTCTGTTTGCAATAGCTGATTCTGGTATTAAAAAAGCCAGAGCACAATAGAAGAATTGTGGCTGATATTTTATTGCGATGAATTTGCATTAAAAGAACATTATTCCTTTTAAGAGCTTTGCTCCTTTTTTCCAAGATAGTTGCCTGTTTTGAGTGACCTCTTTGTAGAGGAAATATCTGTAGTAAATGAAAAATATTTAATTTCATAATTCACATTTAGGTAGAAATTTTTTCAATCACCTTAAACTGAAGAAATACACACACTAAAAAAAATTTTATAGAACATTACATAAACAATTCCTTGTCCATTATATTTCATTTGAGAGGAACAAATTAAAAACAACCTGGAAAATATTTTTTAGGCAACAAATAATTTGCTTCTTATTTGCATCCACCATATATTTTATAATAATTAAACCCTGTAGAAAGTGATTATTTGCATGATTTTTGTGGATTTTCCAGATCTTTGCATGGCATTAACCGATTTTTTTTGCACAGTTCTCTACTTAACTGACGTGGTCTCCCACATCAGCAAAACTACTTACAGGAATGTAACTGAGAAATAATTTACAAGGTCAAATGGAATTAAAATTAATCTGGCTAAATTAGAAACATTTTGAATTTCTTCCTATGAGGAATGTAGATCTTTGGGTCTTTCTCAGGTATCCATATGATTATTTTTCAATTCTTAAATGTTTTGACATGGTTTAAAATTGTTCTGTTACCTATGCTTAGTGTGTTACATTTTCAACTAAAAATTAGAAGATTATGTTTCAGTAAAAATCCAGATTTATTTGTTAGCAGATCAAGAAAAGTAACTGAAACATGGTTTTATAATATCTGCAACAAAATATTGTGAGTTTGAGTGCTAAAACACAACAGTTGTTTAATTCAGTCAAAAGAGACAGAGTTTTCAACATCAAACAAGGGTGGGTGTCTAATTCCTCATTAGGTTTTTCTTCAGGGTAAAATGCATGCTGCCTCTACCATAAGAAATAAACTAGATATTAAGAAAAACAATGAAAATGTGCATTATCTGTTCAGTTCTAAAACTTACATCATCAGTCGACAGACAAGTTACTGAAATGAACTTTTAAGTGTTTTCCCATACAAAATATGTCAAAACTTTATTGTTCCAGAAAGTAGTGAAAGATGATCTGATGAGACAGGCAAAAAAGACACAGTGTAAATTAATATTTTTGTGCTACAGCCTAGAATATATTTTATTAGTCAAAACAGTCCTATCAGATGAATATAACCATAAAACAGGTCAAATTTCTGTTATTAAACAATTAGATAAATGGCTTGCTATTTTTCCCGTCAGAAAAGGAGTCATAAAAATACAAAATTTTTATTATAAAAGACGGTAAGTAGCATGGTAATATTAAAAATACACTCACCCTTGGCATTCCAGATAATCTGCCCTTCTCTGGACTTTACCTCTGCTCCTTCTCCTAGGATCTCAGGAGATTAGTGATGGTTTATCCCAAATGCAAAGAATTGTTAACCCCTATACCTCGTGTTGGGGATTGGAAGAACAGAGACCTGGGACCTGAGTTATCTGTTCACCTACTTCAATTTCTGACATGCTATACTGTAAAACAATTTTCTTTCCTCTCCTCAGACTGAGTTTTCCAATACACCATGGTAAAAGCATCATATCTTACCAATACGGTTGCAGTTTCCACTCTGTGGGATGTTACACAACTGAAGGTGTCCTGGCCTCATTTTTGTTTTGCCCAAGAGCAGACTGCACCTGAATTACCCTGTGACTGATGATACAAGCACAATGAGGACACAGCTCTGTGTGACACGCCCAGGGACTGGTGCAATGCAGGGACAGTGTCCTGCACCAGAGTGTGGACACTGAAAAGCTGCTACTGGAAGGTTTTCCCAGCTTCTTGCAATATTCTGTGAGAACCTCTCCTTTCTCACGCAAGCTATGAAAACAATAAGACGGTTCTTGTAAATAGTATCTGGACACCTGGTGTTTTTCTATTCTGGTTGGGTACAAAGCAGAAAATAATTTGAAATAAGCATTGTAGGACTTCAGCCAATCACCCCAGGAGGTGGGTGACCACTGACCAATCACCTTATGGAATTATAGCATATAACCAGAAGTCGTAAATAATAAAACTCACTCCATTTTCTCACTGGATTTGTGTGTGCTGCATGTCCCCGTCCCGGGTACTACAGTGACACCAGAGATAGTGGGGTCTGTCCACACCAGCGTTTTCAAATTTCCAACCTTTTTTCAGTCTTGCCTCTGCCCCATGCTATGGGCAGACAGCATGCATACAGTGAGTGGCCCAGCACTGTACCACACTAAGCACAAAGCACTGCTGGAAGGGAAGGCACCTCACTCCTGCATGGCATCATTCAGAGAGGATGGAGGTCACCAATGAAAAGCCTATCAAACTGCCACTGTCACAATACAAACTCTGCATAATAAACACAAACATGGATACTGCACCTCTGCAGCCTTTCCCTAGTTAGGACCCAGTGCAGTGAAAAAGAAAGGAAGATGTGTGCAGAAAAATTCTGTTCAGCCTTCCAGTTCAGGCTCAGATTTGGAAAGGGAGAATATCTGCAGATCTTAGGGCCATTGCATAATTTCTATGACAACTCTTGTAATAAAGAATTCTCAGGGCAACGCCAGTAACTGTCCAGGAGCACCTTAAGTGAACTTCAGTGCCCTTTAATCTCTCTTGATACTTAATCTCACTTGCTAGAATAGCATATAAGAGCATACTTCTTTTCAATGTGAAGTTTACGAAAGTTTTGCATTGTACTATATTAGGACAATTTATTCAAGCCACCCCAGTAGGGAAACAGTCTTTCAAGATGTTAATATATAATAGATTGGCATTCAGATTCAAATTTTTTTCAAGCTTCAAGTTGAAGCATATATATATCTTACAATAAAACTGGTTTACTTATTTGCCAGATTTGATCCAATGCTCGCTCACAGTAAGCAATTGGCATGAATACATCTTGATTTACCAAAGGGTAGGGAAGAGGAATATCAGATCCATACATTGAAGACCCACGCCCTGGCTTGCTTCAAGCTTGAGTTAACCATTGACTTGAGCAGCCATTCAATCAATTATACAGAGAATAAAAGCTGTTGGATTAGAATCTTAGATACTAAATCAAAATGTATTTTTAAAATGCATTTTAAAATCTTGTTGGCCCTGGAACAGTATTTTAATACAAGAAATGAGACTATTTCCTCTTTCCCAGTGGAGCTGTCATCTCATTGATACTGAGTTGCATTTCCCAGCTGCAGACAGAGGAGGAATGACAAAACTCAAGTCTCATCGAATTTTCAAGTCCCATTAGAAAATAGTAAGACTCAGAAAACCTCAAAGCCAATTTAACCCAAAACTGATAGATAATAAATGCATTCAATGCTTTCTTTCAATCTTGAAATGAAGAAATGCCATTTACTCGTTAATATTTTAAATTAGCCCCCGCTCCCTGCTAAAGAAATCCCTGGGGTCCCTAAATGATGAATCTTGCAAGATAATTCTGCATGATAAATAATTTAAATGGCTGCTCTTCTCCCTACTTCTCTTCTTCTTAAGTGGTATAACTTTAGGTTTGCAATATGGCATATATGAAACTATGAACCAAAATCAGTGAAGAATATAAAAACTGAACCTGGATTGTTCTGTGCTTCCTGTTTTATTCAGCTTTGTAAATCCATTGTGTGAAAATTGAGGTTTTTTGATCAATTATACATGAACAAGTGGCAATGAAAATAATTAATCAATTCATTGTGTGAATTTGTTTTTCATTTCATGTACGGTTGTTTCAGAGGATTAACTGGGAATGGAATTGCAACATGTTTGCAAGGAAAACCAGTAAATTTTCAGTTCTAAGGAAATAGAAAGAGGAAAGATAAATGTGGTGGTATTGATTTGCTTTAAATTTTTCTATTCATTTACTTACAATGCAGATATCAGAACTCAACAAAACCAACCAAAGATGTGAAATGAAAGAAGACAGTGAGTTCTTTCTTAAGGACTTATTATTAATCAGAAAAGTCAATTAATTAAATAATAATAAATTAAAGTTCCTGCTCGATTTAAACTTCAATCAAAATGTGAACATTCAGTTCAAAATATTAATGAAACTCTCAACGTAAACGAAACAGAAAGAGCCTTTTTCTTTCTTCTTCCTTCTTAGATCCTAGAGGTATAACAATGCATTTCTTTTTACCTTCCAGCAATCCGCAGAGAGCAGTTATCAGCCCTTGCTGATAATTTTCTCAATGTGTAGTTTTAGTACAGTATGAACATTTTTCATTTCACCTTTAGAATGCTTGTTTTTCCTATTTTTTTTAATTAAAAGACATTTAGATAAATATAATTGCAGAAATGATACATAAGATAGACCTATTATGCTTTTTATAGCTTCTTATTCTTTCAATGTTACTCACAAAGTGTGTTATGTTTTTATTGGACTCATTCTCTAGTGTACAGTGCATCAGTTTGGATTTTTTCAGTGCAGTTCTGAAATGGATTGAGCAACAGAATTTACACCTTTCTTTCTCTGAGAGAATAAATGAGGAGGAACTGAGGTATGTGCACTCAGTGCAAAACAGGTCTTCGGAGTACCACTGGAATTGTTGTGACTACAATCCCACACTCTCATTGCAGATCTTCACTTTCCCTAATCCAGAGGGAGGGTGTGTGTGTGTGTTAGCACTTTGCTTTGGATCAGGGCAGCACCGAGACCCAGCTGGGGTGTGTCAGCACATTCATGAATGTGGGACAGGATCAGGCCTGGCAGGGGGCCCATGGCCCCAGCAAGTGTCTTCCACAGCAGAGGAGCTCAAGTCTTCTAGCAATTGCTCATGTGGCCATTCCTTCACCCAACTTCATCTTGAGTATTCCTCAACAGACAAAGAGGCTTCGGGTTACTGGGAAAAGCAGGGGTGAACTTTCCAGAGTCAAAGCACAACTGGGCTATGTGGTTCCTAACCCCATGGATAGTACCTTGCCTAGTTTCAAGGCATTGTTCCAGAGGAGAATAGAGCTGAGGCTCATAAAAATATTTCTTATTGAAGTGTTAAATTATTGAGCAGGCATCCATCACTTAACAGGAAAAAAATTAGCACAAAATGATAGTTTGGCAAACAAGTGTTTGGCATCTTACACTTAGTTTTCAAATCTAAATTGGGCCACACCACAATCATTTCTCCTCCTCAGTAAAGGAAGAGCAGAGAGAGGTATGAGATCACAGTTATGATCTTGCTTAAAAACTAAAGCCTTGTCTCCTGCTTGCAGTTCCATGAACCAGAAGCATGAATTAATTGAACTATACTTGAACATTTACAATTAGTTTTGATTACTGGGAGAACCAAAACCAGATTCATGTTTTTAACTTGGAATCTGGGGGAGACAATGTTCTAATAAAATACCACTAATCCTTTTTAACAAAGATTGAGAGGTTCACTACCTTGTTTTCATGGCTAATACCAAGATTGAAGTAACAAATTATAATTAAGTTTTAAATTCCTACTGGAGAGTGAGAGGTTAGTGTTTCCAGAGTGTCATCCTTATTGTTATGGAATAAAGGCAGAAAAAAATATTTTTATTAGTAAAACAATACATACTGAGATTAATGAGTCCTCTGAAAGCTCATAAAATTAGTTGCCATAAACCAGATAATATTTAATGCAGATTGTGTGTGTTTCTGGTTTTTATAGTTATTTAATTTACATTTTCTTTTCTTCTTTTATATTCCTTTAAAGTATTGTTTTTGCAAGGTTCTGAGTTAAAAGTTGTTCTGCAGTAATTTTTATTATCTTTTTCCATGAAGAACTGACAGATGCCTTAATAAAGTATGGACAGCTGGTTTATAGACAAAAAGGCACAATCAATTTAGGCTACAGTTTAAAACTACATAAAACAGCTGTACCCTACTAATGAGTTTTAATAGTTTTGTATCTTGAGCATCATACTATTTGAAATATTGATAATTAAATGTGCATTTTGTTAATGAAATCTTCCCCTTGAATAATTAAAACAAGCAACTCGCACTTTTTGTAAAAACTTCTCAGACAGGTTTGCAGAGCTGTTTTGTTTTGGCTTGGGTTGGCAGTTTTTATATCTTTTTTAAGCTATTGTAGCCTTCAAAATATAATTATTCAGTATTGATTTGTCTGAAGAACAATTTTTTTTTCAATTCTGTCACCTTGTAGCAGTTGTTATCTGTTTTCCATGTTCTAATGTTGCCTTTAATTCCCAGAGATGCACACAAAAAGCACAAGAAGGGTAATATAGCCATTGAAATACATGGAGAACATACTGGGGAGATGGGTTGCTAATTTTTTTTTTGCACTCATAAAAATGTGATGATATGAATAACAAAATCTTTAAGCTAATCAAACAGAGGAATATAGATTGAGTACTACATCAAAAAGAATTTTTATGCTCTACATTGAAAGCTCTTCTGTAATGAACTCAGGTTCCAAAATTTCATATTACAGACAGAATGAGTGAGTCTGGCACCATCAGAGAGAAACACATCCGGACTGTATCTTGGCAGTATGTCACATATATGGTTGCAGCACGGGTAAGAGGTAGACTAGTTGGCACTGGACAGAAATAACTGCTGTGAGCTGGTAGCCACTGCCTTTTGGCAAAGACATTTCATGTTGTCACAGTAGCCTGAATTTTTGCTTGAAGGCTGAAAGAACTAATGTACCCATCATGGGTGTCACTGCTAGACAGATTAAGGCAGGTTCAGATAGCCTAAGCACCCATGCTCAGTACTGAGCAGAAATAAATACAGAAGTGGTCTTTAGCCACATCATCCCATCTGTATGAAAACCTGGAAAGCACTGGTGTTCAGACCAACTGTATTTCCTGACCATAGCCATTCCTTACTCCACTAGCAGAGACAAGCTGAGATGAATGCCCACTACTTTTTCAGTGCCACAAGCACAGCAAGAAATTTGCTTGCAGTCCTTAGCTATCCCTCAGCTGTTTCTACCCATGGTGTCTCTGACGGTCTCTCCATATTGTCCCTATTTTTTCCTTACACCCATGTCAGTGTCCCTGTATATGTCAAACCCCTCTTGCAGTGGTTTAGGAACCACTTCGCTTTTCTTTAGGCTCAGGAACTTCTTCTCCCTTTCTATCCCTACCCCTCTTTACCGAGATCTTCTGACAGTATATTCTGTCACCTAGGGACATCCAGCATTTAGGTCTCTACTTACCTTAGTTATAGCAGTGTGACAAACAGCACAAGAGAATTTTGTTAGATCTAACAATCACAGATTTAAAGTCCTTCCAAAAATAAGTAACTTCTAGTTTTTACCCTGTTTCTTTCCACTGGATTTAAGATATATATGCTTTCAAAATTAATTTGGAAATAGATTAAATTAGTTTACTTAATTTCAAAATTAAGAAGGGTGGATGATTTTAATAAGTTCGCTATATAAAAAAAATGAAATTTCATGATTGGGCCACTTCTTGGAAGCAAACAGGGTAAGTGTATCATGATTATTATAGTTCCTCATTAGCTAAGAAACTAATAACTCCCAAATCACTAAAATTACTGTCAAATGGCAGAGTGTCACTTTCAGTATCACCATAACTTCAATTTTGTCTTCATTATCACCTGTTTACTGTTCTAAGTCCAGTTAGCTAGAGTGGAATATTTACACAATATTTTTACCTCTCTTACTGTTCCGGGTAAGGTCATAATTACACTTCAGATATAACTCTCCAATTATTCTTCTAGATCCTGCTTTGCTTTACACTAATATGAGAGCATGTAAATTTGACTTCTTTGAAATGAAACTGAGCCATGTCAACAGCACACCGAATGAATTCCAGCCAACACGCCTTCAATCAATAGGGCCAAAATATTTTCGGAAAGAGTGTCCGTAAAATACACACATTATGGATGTCTGGTCACACCACTTTGCTTTACAGCACCATTTCTGCTGTACTGCATTGAGTGTTAATGTGGATGTAGGTGAACTCAACCCAAATCAAAACTATGGGCTGGGGCATGGGTGGTGAGCATACTGAGGAATATGCTGAAGGAGAAAGTTTGGACCAATGCTTAGAGGATTCAAGCGTCTGGGCTAAGTATGAATATGACTACATTTAGTCAGTCAAAATCTGCCCCTACTTATCTCAGCATGTGAGCATAACATTTTCATTCCTAAGCTCTTCGGAGCTGTTCTTGACAGGAAAGGATATCTTCATCCTCTGCAGGCTAATACCTAAACAGCTTTATCCATGTAAATTGAAAAACCCCTGAGAATATCTTTGCTGATACAGAATACCACATGGCAATAACTACTTGAAAGACATAAATCATTACTGTAAACTACTCAGAGATACATAAATTGCATTTATATTTTACATTAAGTAAAATTAGGTAGTGCATTCAGTATGTATGGAGCATGAAAAAAGATCCCACTGTTTTAGGACAGCCCCACCATGGCATCTGTCTGTGCAGGAACATAGCTTTAACTAGCAAAACAGAATAAAAATTACTACTTCCTACCTAAACAGGCAGTGTGGGACATGAAAGTCTAAGGAAGTAAGTTTCTTGGGAAATGAAAGACTGAAGTTCCTTAGACAAAGGAGTAAAGTGATTCAGGGAGAGAAAACAGTGCTGAGTACCTAAGATTAGCTACACAGGACTGGATGCAAAAGACAATGGCTTTATGACATGCTATAGTTTTCTCTGCCTTCCAGGTTAGCCCTTTCTAGTTCCACAAGCAATAAATTACCATCCTTTTTTTTCTTTCTCACAAATGACCACCTTATCAACTATCCATCAGCTAATATTCTCTCAAATAACAGCCAACTTTTCTTCCAGGCAGTTTGGACTCAATGTTTTCAACCTGTATTTAATTAAGAAAGATGTTCATTTTTCTCATGCCTGAATAAGGGTTTGTGCTTCAGCCAACTTGTCTGCTTTTTCCTCAGCAACATAAGACAGACTATTGTCTGAATATGTATTATTCCTCCACACAGAACTTGCCTTACTTCAAAGAAAACAGCAAAAGGACGTCAAGTTGACACAGGTGCTTGACATCAGTGCTTGATATTGATGGTTAGCTTTGATGAATTGTTAAATTTCACAAACTTCATTACTATCTTGTAATTACTACATTTCTTCATGACTCATAAATGATCACATAATTCTCTGGTGCTAGTTGTTACGAAAACAGATGATGCTGGGCTATTAACAACAGTTTAACTCTCATCAGCTTAAAAAGTTTTAAATATACCAGATGGGGGAGAAAGGCAGAGGCATCAGCATCCAACTTTTAAAAAATGAAGTTTCAAAATTAAATTCATTTTCTACTGACACCTGCCCATGATTATCAAGAAACTAAAGCAGTCTGGTTTTGAAAGACCCTCCCCTTAGTATCCAACAGAAGGCATTTACCCAAATCTTCAGGTCATTCCTCTGATAACATCCTGTATAAAAAAACTCATTCCTTTAGATGTAAGTTTTAGTGAAAGAAGAAAGCAAGTTTTCTAATAAATTATCAATTGTACCTTATCATCCCAGAGAAAAGTCAGAAGACGATGAGTAGAAAAGCTGCATATAATATTTTCCTATTTCCTTCCATTCTCTTAAGGTTTCTAACTATTAAGAAATTATTTTTGGAGGTAAAGTTTCTTTGTGTCAGATACACTTGGTCACTGAATGTGTGATTTGACAAGGTGTGATGCATGCCAGTTAATATGTGCTAGCTGAATGTCGTGGTTTAGCATAGCCTGGTTTTTAGTTACTTGCCCGGGTTACGAACCGAACCCGCTACACTGATAAATAATTGTTTGATATCCATCAAATAACAGCTCCCTGGGAGGAGCTTCTAGGCTATGTGTCCATTGTTACCAAAACCGGCTCTGTGTGGTTCCAAACCTTGAAGAATAAGTTTGAAGAATCTATTACTTTCTCGGCCAGCTATGCAAAGGTCCTTATGGGATGTCAACTCAGAGTACCAGGGAGCTTATTTTTTGGAGGTACCCAGCTCTTTCCAGGCATTGAACTGGGCCAATGAATTGCCCTTCCGTGATACCTGAGTGTCTGGTTTGTTAGTCTTTTCCTTCTACTCTGACTGGAATACTTTGGCCTTAGATGTCCAGTGCAGTGTTCCATTTGCTGCCCTAGGAAATGAAGCTTTTTATTTGTGTACCATAGCCAAGACTGTTATGCTGAAACCCAACGTAATCCACTGGATAATGTTTAGAACAGTTATACATTGGAAATGTGAATTAGAAAGTTGATCTGAATTTCTTAATGTATGTTATGTTAAATATTGCAGTTGATAACTGAGTTAATTTTATAGCTGTCTTTCAATGAATAGAGGAAATCATAGTTTTGTCATCAGTGGGATGAAAACTTTGACTACTGAAATAACAGCTAAATATGGGCTTGCTGATTTTATTGAAACACATCTGTTTGCTTTGGGTCTGACAACAGGTAAAAATTATGAAAAATAAGTGTCTACTGAGAAATGGGTGAAAGCCAGCTCTTTTCACAACTAGATCACCATATTCTTTCTAACACCACCGAATTGAGAAAACTGCATCATACAACTTCCTTAATCTCCAAGAGATGCAGCCTCTGAATCCAGCTTAATAAAAGCCTATTAACACAAAATGTTATATTGCATTATGCAATCAGTGTGGGAAGGTATTAACATACGAGCACCTTATAGAGATTCTTGCAGAAGCCGTAAGCAAAATTTCTACATCTAACTGGCTACTCAAATAGAAGTTTTAAAAATTCAATTTGCTTTTAAAATTAACACTGTTAGATGAAAGAACATTGAATAGGCTGCAAGCATGTCAATAACACATGGTAAAGCAATATAGCTAGGGGATATCTTCAATTACATTTTCTTTATGACATTCCAGAGAATTTATCTACTATAAATTACAAAATACCAGCCCTCTGTGTGCCAGCTCAAACTCACATAAGAGTCTTCCAAGACAAGGAGAAAACCCAGTTTTCCATCACAATTCTGGAAAAGAAATGTTAAGTATTGGGTAATCATAATATTTAGAGACAAGAATATTGATAGTACACAGGTATTCCATAATACAGTTTGGTAGCAAACAGTGTGTCTGAGTTTCAGTGAGAATTTTACAGGAACATTTTTATTGGTTTAGTTTTGAAAAGGGTAAGAGTCTTTGTAGCTTAGTCTACATAATCAACCTGTGATGTTAAGGTTACACAATGTAAGAATATTGAATTTGTTTGCTTAGTTGTTTAAGTGAGAGGATAGTGGCTTAGGCAGACCTAAGCAATCTTCCTTTCATTCCTAGCCTTCCTAAGAAACAAGGCAGTATCTTCTGGTGGTAATTGCCTTGTTTGTAAATTAGAAGGAAGAGATGCAGCTGCAGAGAAATCTACAGGGTCTCTATCTTCCAGGTAAATGTAATGTGGAACACAATTGCATTTGTGGAGAGTGTAGATTATTGTAAAGGGTATTGTGAAAATAAGGGCTGCAGTGAGTTTAGAGCATAAGAGATACTTAAAACAAGAGAAGAATAATAGGAGGGAGTACCAAGATACAGAAAAGAAAACAGCTGGAAGCAGCAGGAATATGTTTATGTCCTCAAAGTAAATCAAGAACTCAGCTTTTATTCCCACAGGCATCTGAAAGCAAAACTGACTTCTCTACAGATCAGAAGACAATGGGTAAGTTAGTTTTCTTTCTTTCCATTTGCATTTTGGAAAGATTAGGTGATTAGCTGTGCACTGAGAAACTGAGAATCCAGCTGCTGATGTGATAGGAGCACTACTATCTGCTGGTTTACCTGTAATGTGCCCATCAGTGGGCCTATCACTTTGTTAGAGCATATACTCCCTGGTTTATGGGTATATTTATGGTTTAATCGGGTTTCTCATCTGTGTTCACAAAGTGTCCGCAACGGTGCCTTGATCCTGGACTGGATAAAATATGCTAGCATGCTCCTCATGTAAACTGGGCCTGTCGAGGTTTAAAGGAGACTGCTTTTTCTGAGGAAGTCCAGAGGGTGGAGTTCAGTCTGTGAAGGCTTCAGTGAACCCTGAACTCACACTGAAAAAGTAACTTGGGTTGTCTTTGGCTGTTTTGAGTTTTTCTCAGCCTGAACTTCAAGTGAGAGGATCCTTAGAAGTGCTTAATACAGGGAGGCACAGTTTTG
The DNA here is from genome assembly GCA_013397975.1 of Machaerirhynchus nigripectus. Classification (NCBI taxonomy): domain Eukaryota; kingdom Metazoa; phylum Chordata; class Aves; order Passeriformes; family Dicruridae; genus Machaerirhynchus; species Machaerirhynchus nigripectus. The sequence continues at coordinate 689,110 of VZRQ01009384.1, read as the reverse complement.
AAGACCCTGAAGGGCAAAGAGGTGGGGGAATCCCACCCCCATAACTTCTGTCACACATTAATAATGCACATTATAACCCCAGAACAGTGGAGCATCAGGCAACAGCACTGTGATGACTGGTCAATGTAGAGGTCTAACTTTACTGATATTAGCTAATTGCTTTACAGAACTCAGAATTCAACGACCGACCACTTACTTTCAGTTCTTTTCACCCCAGTTTCTTCAGAGTCAGCTTGTCTTATCTAGCCTTTTTATCTCTTTGCACAGCTAAATGTTTTGTGCCTTTTATTTATATCTAATCCAGGGATGACTTTGAACATCAGTAGAGAGAACATTACACTCTGGAAAACGGAACTGAAAATTCTCTTCTCAGGACTTTACAGAGAAATGGTCTGAAGAGATTTCTCATTTACTTTTTAGAGCTGTGAACTCAGTCAGAATAAAAGCTCCAGTGAGCTTGCTTCTAAAACTTTTGAGGCTACTATTTTAAACTATTATCACTGGTATCAATGAGAATGGTTGGGGGATGGGCTGTTAAAACCAAAGAATTGCCAAAGAATTTTAGAATCAGTGTATTTTCATCATAAGAATTTATGGGCAATATAAATATTTTTATCAATGTCTGTTAACTACATCATAAATTACTAAAGAAAAATTTTTGCTTTTATTTTAATAGATACTATTAAACATTTTTTGCAATTACACATATTGATTTTTTGTAGCAGATTAATCCAAACTGTGTTTCATGTTTATACTATTGATTTAACTTAATATGAAAAACCTTGGCTATACATATGATGTGCTATTTACTGCTCAAGTATATTCCACATAACTTGCAGTATGCACTTATTAAGACATGATTACAAATTCTTAGCTTTCTGATTGCAGAAGAATGTATGCTTAATAGAAAAAGTGCTAGCAATATTGAAATTAATGGTTAAATTGTTACTGATTTTCAAAGCATAGGATTTAATTTGCCTTATATGCAATATTTTATTTATCTCTGCTAGGTACAATATCACGTGGCATTTAGTAAGAAATATTTTAATTTCAACATCAGATTGAAACCCCTGTTGCCACTAACACTTGGGAGAAATAGTGAAATGCAAATAGTCTTAGAGAAAGATCAAATGAACAAAATCCTCAACTACTGGCTATTTTAGAAAAGGAATATTTCATATTTACATTTCCAATCAAATGTATTACTTCTTAAGACCATTTTCACAGTTTTTTCTCTTTTTTATGCAAGAAAATTATCTTTAATTAAACATTTATCTAAGTTTTTATTGTTTTCTTCTGTTCTAAAAGAATTTTTTTTTACTTTGCATTTAGAAAACTTTAATTCCCAAATATGTCTGGCTGAATGTCTGCAATATTTGATAGGCATAGATGTCTATCTTTGAACCACCTAGTTCTCCCTTGCACATTTTTAGGAATATGTAGAAGGTATTTGGAGGCATTTATATAAGTTATTTTGGAAGGTTCTAAGTCTGCATTATCTGCCAACTTGTTCAAAGTTATATTATCAAGAGAGGCACAGTGACACTTTGGACATATTCCATTATCCTCTTAATGTCAGGCTAATATTAGAAACAGAAATGCATTTGCCAAATGTCTTTCAAGTTGCATTTATCTGCCTCTACCTCTTTTCCTAGGAAGCATTTTTCCAACAGTAAAACTACTTTTTTCCTTCAGTAAGTCACTTTTAACAGCAGAAAAAGGGTGTAGAAGGAGATTATAACAAGGAAAATGAGCTGAAAACTCAAGTGCATTTTCTCTAAAACCTTTTTCCATCTGATTTTATCAGCCACAGGAAGCAGCCAAAGAGATGGGAATTCTCTCTTCTTCCTTGAAGTAGGACCAGAGTTAATACACGGGTCCACAGTCTGGTAGATCTCAGAGTGAAAGTATTTTCATCTAAGGTATAACCTCTATTTTTGTTATATAAATTTCATTTTATTGATTTTAGAAACATACCCGTGTGCCTCTTAAAAATAATTACTGCCTTATAAGAATAACACCCCTGTGTGTTTTTAGGCTTTTTTCTTTACCTTTCACTTAGGAAAATACATGGCTGTTTCACTTATGGCTGAACCACATGAGGTGGGACTGTTAACCATGGTGGTCAGTGATTGCCATGATGTATGCAGTATGCATACATTTTAAAACATATTTGCATTTTTAAGGCTTCTATCTGTTCTCTTAATTAATTTGTCATCCTCACTATACTTATTATCATTACTTACATGGAGGCCTAGCCCACACAATATTTTAGGTAATGTTACACTCTGAAGAGCTTGAGTCATTAAGGTTGTGGTCATAACAGAGCTACATACTCGTAATTTCTGCTCTTGTTGCTCCCTGGCAGACACCTTCCAGATTTTAATTTGTCTGCAAAATTCCACTCTCGCTGTCAAAAAGATAACTTTTTTATTTTCTGAAGGCTTACCTGAGCATCTGTGGTTTCCTGAAAATTTTGTCTGTTCCCACTACTGACGTATTCTGGGGGCATAATTTCTCTACAGCTGGAAACGTGGACTTTCTTTTGTTATAACTAATGGCAGATGGCTTACCAGGAAAAGTGCTGTTTCTAAGATCATTAATCATTCCAAAAGGTGAGCATGCAGAGGAAATGCAATTCACTGTTATTTGCATGGACTGTGGGAATGAGCACTCAGGGTATAGTTGTCAGCAGTCAGATCAGACAGTCTTGTTGCTCACAACAGGGGCATCTAATAGCTCTCCATTAAGCTCTGAATCTCATCTGGACTCCTGAAGCATGTAGGAATCAACTTAGAGCAGGGTGACAAAATATATACTAAGCAGTGATGCTGAGAGGACACAAGCTTGTGTTAATGTGGGAAGTGAATTGAAAACATTCAAACTTGCTCCAGTCCTGCCTTTATTCTGCCATGAAATTGTCTAAACCTCAGAATTAAATTGGCCAATCAGCTGATCCTAAAGTAAAAATCCTGCTGTCAGTGCCAAACATTACTGTCAGGTCACCAAAGGTGGAAGTAAAGTTTTATATTCCTGTTCCATATGTTAGCTAAAAAAGATTAATCTTGTTGTCAATTTCATTCTCTGAAATAAAATTTGTTGCCAGAACAAAAATCTTTGTTCTATGGCTAAGACAGTGTAGTGGTTTTGTTCACACTTAAATGTGGTTCACAGAGGCGTGTCTAGCTTCCTTAAGTGGTTTAATAGAATTGTCGGTATTCAAATTAGCCAGCTGATTGTATTTGTCGGGCCTAGAGGAAGTTAGAGCAGCCCCTTGTAAAAAAAATCACTTCCATGGCTGATGGATTTCCCCTTAACTAAAAACCAAGCTGTGCTAAACCACAACAGACATTTAAAATGGACCTTGTAAAATACTGCCAAGAATTTTTCATACCCAAAATGTATGAAATTACTAACTATCTTCTTACAAAGATGGACAAAGCGACAACGTTGATAGTCTTGAGGGACCATTACTTTATCTCATATAAGCAGAAGGAGCTTTCTAAGGATTAAGAAACCTCAAAACCTCTGAGAGTCTCAATTGAAATGAGAGTAAGTACTTTGCCACCCGAATTTCTGACACAGTAAGTGATAGCTAGAGTGAACTGATGGGCTGTGAACACAGGTGTTCTGTTGCCTTGTAGCTGATGGTGGATTGTTTACTAAGAAAAAATTTAAATTCCGACACTTAGTTTCAAGAATTCAGTTGTTTCCAGTCAGAAAGCTAATCTAGCTGAAATTGACTCTGTGGGTAGAACTGCCATTAGGAGAACCATACTGTATTTTAAGAGCAACATTAGACTTTATGCAATTTTGATTGAACTGTTACCACAGATCATGTTTTCTTGCCATCCAGACATTATCCATAGCTTCAATTTATGCTGAAGACTGTAAAGATCTTTCCTAGATGCTCACAGTTTATAAGCTATTTAAGATTAATGTAAGCAATATTTTTCATCAAGCAATTTCCTGAAAACTGTCGCATAGAACCGGTCTTTATATTTCCAGACCATTGCATCAGAGTGTTCAAAACGTTTGTGATGAAAAATTTTTTGAAATTATTAGATGTTGCCAGAAGTTGTATTAGTGATAATTCAACTTGCATTATAATGCTTTGTCACTTAGAAAAATCATTGTTATTTAGCTTCTTAAAAGGTCTTTTTCTGAGTTATTGCAGAGAGAAAATGATAGGCGGAGACGCTGAGTTTTGAACAAACAAAAGGACCGTCTGCCTAATAACTAATTTCTCTTCTAAAATTGCAGAGGTTGATGTTTCTGCTTTATAGAAGCTAATTAAATATCAGTATTTGAGTCTGAGACGTAAGCAAGAATTCTTAGATGTATTTATAGTAGAAGCAGCTTTCCTGAAACAATAAATTGTTGCTGTTTTTTCCTCTGTGTCGATTCTCCTAAGCAACATTCTGCCAGGCATCCTGGTCACAAAAAATGCTGAGGACACCCAGAAAGAGGTTTGTATCCTGTCATCACTCCAAAAGATTGTGTATTACAGCTGCGCACATACTTTGTTCTGATCTCAGGAAGTTTTCTCATGACACTGGGAAGTAACTAAGGGGTCATCCAGACTGCCTTTTGCTACAGGTGTTGATAAGAAGTTGACCCAATTATGAAGGAAAATGAGCTGTAACTCAGGTGAACATAGATTGTGCTAAGTGATCATAATTTATTTTCAGACCTGTCTTCATGAAGTCTGTGTCCCTTTTAAGCACAATATAGATACCATAAGTACACAGTTTCAATTTGCAGTATATTGAAGTCTACGGAAGAAACTAAAATTGAAAGACTGACTAGAATAAATTAATTTAAAAGAATTTAATCACAAGATTAGTTTTATCTATAACCAAACAGAACTTATTCAATTTCAAATACCTCAAAGTTTTATTTCAAAATAACCTCAGACTTTCAGAAGAAAAAATAAATTCTTTTGAGATGAGTGATTGGTGTGACAAATCTGGAATAGAAAAATACTTTAGTGGGGTCTTGCAAGAGCAGACTAGAGGGGCAGAATCACCTTCCTCAACCTGCTGGCCAGACTTTTTGTGATGCAGCCCAGGCATGGTTGACTTTCTGGGCTGCAAGAGCACGTTGCTGAGTCATGTTGAGCTTTTTGTCCACAAACACCCCCAAGTCATTTTCCCCAGGGCTTATCTTGATCTGTTCTCCCCCCAGCCTTTACTTGTGCTTGGGATTGCCCCAGCCCAGGCCCAAGACCTTGCACTTGGTCTTGTTGGACTTCATGAGTTTTACACAGACCCACATCTCAAACCTGCCAAGGCCCCTCTGGATGTCCTCCCTTCCCTCCAGCCTGTCGACCACACCACACAGGCTGGCACAGCTGGCAAACTTGCTGAGGGTCTGTCAGAATGGGTCAGAAAAGCCTATCCCTGTAGCCAGCACCTGTAGGGTTAACTGGGAGGTTACTGCCAGCTCTTCACAGTGCCCTAACAAGTGACTAAGAAGTCACTGTGACTAACGTAAGTAATGTCTCAGTTTCAAGTCTTAGCTAATCTTTTATGGTCACAACACAGGAAATTATCAAATTATTTTGTAAATTCATTTGCTTTTGAAAAGAATCTTATTCCTCTATGTAAAAACTAAAAATAGTCAATTATGAAACTCCAGATGATTCCAAAAATTGACTGTTTCTTATGTGTGTGGTTAAGTCTGCTTAGTAGTTTTTGAGAAACGAAATCCACTTTCAATTTGCTTTAACTAGTTGGGTAATAGGAAGACATGAACAGGTGTGTAATGTAAGGGCTATGCTAAATATACTTGATTTTGCATCACTATAGATAACTGGGTAGATGACTGAATTCTGTCCCTTGTAATGCACATTTATATAAAATACTCACTTTACTGTCTCAGAAGTAGAATATGTATAGTGAAAATATGTAGTTGAAACATATGTGCATATACGTTATCTACAGACGAAGCCATTATAAAAGTATCATAGCACAGATAAATATTTCAAAAGTTTTTCTGTATATCAAAATGTTTATTTTTATACACTTCAAACACAAAAAAAGTTATACCTTGGAAGGAGAGTACACTAGCTGTATGTGAAAAGCAAACTGCTCATAGTCTAAATATAGCACAGGTTCTTATAGACAGTGAAAATTATTACACAAATTGACTGTAAATTAAAGCACTTTATAAGAGTGCTACTTCCAATGATATTTTTTCTTCCTTTTCATTTAAATTCAGACAACTAGGAGTAGAAATCAGACAGTTCTGGAGGTAAAATTTATCCCTTCAGAAGCTTGAAAAATACGTGATTGTGCTCTCTCAAACCACACATAACCCAAGGCCAGCTACATATGATGCCAAAATGCACTCATGATAAAATCACATTATCATAATGTGATCTCTGCTTTTATTTTTATGCTCTTTAATCATTATTTGAATGGCTGTCAATGAGGGGGCACACATTTTAATTAGGATTTCAAATTTGTTTCCCATTAAGATGAACCAAGGAATCCTTTCTTTGAAGGTTTTTGCTAGGCTGTAGAGAAAAAGCTGAATCATTCCATGCTTAATTTGTACAATACAGACAATTTTTTTAGGACCATAAGGATCACAGGTGTAAATAATTTCCCATGAATCCTGAACCTTCAGGAGTAATTCGCCTAGCCAGATGAGTCAGACTTACCTCATCTAGCCCTGTGGGACAAACACATGCCTTGGTACACAAAGGAAGTTAACATTCAAATTTCAGCTGGGGAACACTTGCCCCACTTTTGTAAGAAAATAACAAGTAGAACATTTTTCAAAAGTCTCAAAACTAGACCAAGTAAGTGTACTATTGCTGTAATGTGACATTTAAGCTGTTTTGGTAGAATGCAAGAGACATAAGCTTCAGTTCCTGTTGTAAAGATTATTGCAATATTTAGACCATATTTATTTGACATTTCTTCCTGTATAAATTTGCTAATTTATATCATGATACCTGTATTGCTTTTCTGGCACTGCTATTCTTTAACTCATTAAGGGAAAGTGAAACATATTCCGTTGAACAGAATGAAGAAGCTTCTGCTTCTTCCTTTACGATAATCAGAATATACCAGAGCTTGAAACACATAAGCTTGGACCATGTAGAATGAAATGCAAACTATTATCTGACAGATTACAGAAAAGACTTAACAACTAAGCTTTTAAACTATTAAAAAAAAAATCCAACCTGGGGTAATACTCATTGCTAGACCTGAGGAGGAACCGTGAGCACAAGACTAATAAAAAGTTTTAAATTCCAGCTTCTCATCTCATCTGAAGATGTTAAGTTCCCTTTCCAGAGTTTCGTCCTCAGCAGTTTCTGAAGGATTGCAAAGTCTGTTGAGAAAAAAAATGCTGCTATTCCTCACCTGACCTTAAGAAGACAGGATCATCATCACATAATTTTTATGCCAGATTACACAGTTACTAAATGAGGACAACCCTGAAAAACATTGAGTTTGCATGGATGTATTACAGCAATCTAAACCTAGAAAGAAGAAAAATTACCCAAAATGTCAGATTTGGTTCAGCTGATGTTAATTTTCTGTTATGTGTTTACTCACTCCCATCTTCTGCCATCTTATTAACTCCAAATATTAATAAGAAAATGGTATAGGGACATATATTCTCAGTTGGCTTTGGTCTCAAGATTGCCTCAATTTGTAGTTAACACCCTGGAAATGTGTGTATATGTGAAATCACCAAGTTCTTAACATATGCTAGGTTCACAATACCTTATGTGTCTTCTGTGTGGAGCATGGAAATAGAGGGAGTTCAGAAAGCTGTGGTTTAGCTGGCAGCAATAGCAGAGTCGGGCAATGAGCAGAACATCTCTTCAGAGCATCACATTGCCCAGGACAAAAGAGTCACAACTAAGAAAATATCCACTATGTCTTCTGGATTGGTGGAATTGCAATAATTTTTATTAACTTTTATAACTTTTCCTGTCTTCCAAAACGACCTGATGAAGGTATGGCTTCTTTCTGCTTATCCCTAAGCAGTACTGCAGTTCTTCAATGGAGAGAGGTCCTGAGATTAACAGAAAACAGTACCTTTAGAAATGCAAACAGTCATTTAAATTCACATATAACTTTCATCAATATAACAAATAACTGTAATAGCATGTATTCAATATATTTGGCAAGGGTTTACTTTCCTGATTGAATTTGTATGTTTAGCTTGTCAAAATGCTGCAGGAGTCAGTTTGTGTGTAAATTTGAGTGAATTTAAGAGGAAATTTACAAGGAAGTGAAGCCTAAACTGCTGGAATTTGGTCAAGTTTGACAAAAAGCTGTGAGCCCTGGAGTCTGTTGTCTAACATAAATTCATGGATAGGACAGGATCAGGACAATCCTCTCAGATCCTGTGGATCATGTTCAATGGTGAGCATGGACAAAAAGTGCTTAATGTGGGATATACCTAGCTCTGTGAGTGATGTCGAAATAGAAGGAATTTCTAACGTGAATGGAAGCAGAACTTCAGCAATATCAAAACATTGGTGCTCATGTGGACAAAAAAACCTGTCATATTAGGCAGCGGCAGAAAAAATGGCTTTAAAGATTTTTTTGTGGAGAGCGCATCAAAAGTGAGAATTAGTATGATGTCAGGGCTTATTGTTAATATAAAATAATCTTTTCTCCCATCTGTAGAGTTGGTATAGCAGAACTCTCCCAAATTTCTCCAAACCTAAGCCAAGCTTTGTGTTTACTGTTGACCAAGATGATCTGAGTGGCTTACCTCTTCTAATGTGGAAGCTGCAACTAAGGATATTCAATCTGGGGAAAAAAACCCACCCTATAAAAAATGCCATTAGATCACTGCTTTACTTTTAGGTATAAGACCCACAGCAGAGGTGTTTTTATTGTACCTGTCAGTGTAAAACAGGAAAATATCTGTAGAGAGTAAACCATAAGCAGCAAGATGTAGAAACTTTTCAGGCTCTTCAGCCTGAAGGACCACAAAAGAAACTTGAATGCCATATAACCTTTCTGTTTTCCAAAGTATTGAACATTTCATAAAAGGATGACTGCTCTTAAGGAAAAAGGATTACAAAACCAATGAGGTGCTGTTACAAAAATCTATACGATATACCTGTGAAAGTGCACCTCATTATGGAGTATGACAGCTAATTCTTCAGTAAAAAAGGCACTGCTGTATAGACTGTACAGATATATGGATTGCATAGACCAAATTTATTGTCAGATAAATCCTTCCAAAAAATAAAGTCTGTGGTTTGCTCTTTCTTCCATGAAAGGTTCTGTAACAAGGAGGAATTAATGCAAGTTATTTGCATGGGTGTGGTTTTAAATGCTGAACTTTCTACATTGCATGAAACATTTAAATCCCTCCCCATCCTGATTGTTGGAAGTAAACATCTGTGTGCCTTTCTCAGCAAATGGTTTTTCAGGTTAAGTTTATTTAAAAGTATAGCATGTATCTCCATATTTGAGAGGAATTTATGAAAGAATGAGAAAAGTGATGTAAGAGAAAATTCCAGGCTAACAGAAATAGAGACGAATAAGTAAGTGCATGGCTTATTTTATGAAACATACAAATAATGTCACTGTTTTCCGGTTTTTTTTTTAATTATTATTGTTTATTCTTGATACATATATATACTATATACTCACAACTTAGGCTTGAACCATAAACTACAGTTTATATAAACTAGGCTGAAGTGTAAATGCTCAATTTTACTGAAATTTGTCAAGTAAATATTTTAAAGTGAAACTAGTGTAGTACACTTAGGACGCTAAAGAATTTATACAGGATTAATGAACTCCATTAACTATAACTAAATTAGCTGTAGCTATTTCGGTGGTAAATATAATATCAACCCAATTTCTGTTTGCTATTGGAAAGAAGATATTGAGTTTCTTGTGAAATAGAACTCATAAAAAAGTAGCTCAATAGAACATTTGGCCAGGTTCTCACATAAACAAATAGAAAACTAAGACAAGTAATGAAATTATGTTTTATGAATCTTCTGGAATAAGCAGAAAACAAACAAACAGAGGTTAATCAGTCTAGAAATGCCATAAGTAGATTTCTATTGTTTGGAAGCTTCAGGTTTTCCTCACATTCCAGTTGCAGAAAGAAAACTACTTTTTGTGGCTTTCTGCAAGTCTAATCTACCAATATATAAATGTCTCTATATCAGTTTCATCAATCATTGTGCAACACAAAATAATAGCATTTAAACTATAAAACAGTGTGCTACACAAACTTCTTCCTTTGAAAGTGAAACAATTTCTTGAAATATTTCTCCTGGATACAAGATCATAAATTAACAAGACGTGTACTCATGCCGTCTGCTGGTTAATCATAAAGTTCATTCCGTAGTTTTTGGCAATTGTAATTTATTCCGTAGTATGCGAAAAGGCAATTTCTTCTGGACTGTTTCAGAATTTTAGGGGAACATCTGTTTTACTGTGAATGCACATAAAACTGAAGTGTGAAGAATATATTAAATAAATATAATTAATCTGAAATATAAACTATAAGAAAATATAGGAAAACCATCATTTATTAATTTTCATTTGACCTGCCAGAACAAAAGTAATGCTCTCAAGAACATTTGTGAAAATACATAAAAGAACAGCATAACTTCATCCATTTCCCAGGAATTTTAAAATATTCACTTTTCAATCTCTCTGAAAAGAAATCATAAGAATAACTGTCAGATTTACCCAGGGAATTATACCTTTTTTTTTCTCTTTGTTTTCTTTTTTCAACTTACACCCAATTTCCTAGTCCTCTCCCATGTGGCCATCTCCCCCCCAGGAGTCTTACTGACATCTGTGAAGTTCAATACACTGAATAAATAACAGAGGCTGTTACTGACTGACCACAAGTCACATCCCCCACCCACCCTGCCAGTCATGGGGCAGGTAGAAAGTAGAAAAGTCAGGAAAAAAGGAGTGAAATTGAGCCTGGGAAGTAGGAAGGGGTGGAGTGAAGGTGTTTTTCTGTTTCTCACCATCCTACTTTAGTTTTGTTTGGCAATAAGCTAGACTAATTTCCCCCAGCTGAGTCTGCCTTTCCCTTGACAGTAATTGGTGCGTGATCTCCCTGTCTTTATCTTGACCCACAGGCTTTTTCATCTTGTATTTTCCTCTTGTTCTGTTGAGGAGAAGGAGTGAAGGAGTGGCTGGGTGGACAGCCAACAAAGCCTAACCCAGCACCAAAACAAAGGAGACTTCTCAGATAAAGAAGGTGCAGAGGTGCAAGAGAATGGGTGCAAGAGGATCTGCTAACAGGGGAGAAGTTTCCCAGACAGCCAAAGAGCACATCAGGGCAAAATGACAGTGGTCTTAACGACAGAGCCAATGCAAAGCGCAATGGGACACATCTGGATTTCTGCTTTGAGGCTGGCTGGAAAAATAAAATTGAAAGTAGTGTTGCTGTTGAAGGAAATAAAGCAACACTTAAGGCAGGGTGTTGCGGCGGTGGTCTGGTGGTGGTACACCATAACCTTCCAAAAGCACCTCCAGCTAGGAGCCACCTGGCAGGCTACTGCATGCACACACACACAAACCGGAGAGCACCTTCAGTAAGTCGACAGCAAAGAGTCCATGGGAGAAGCTTACTCCAGCCACATGCGTGGAGTAGATCCAGGTAGAACAAAGAGAGGACAAAGAGAGAGAGAAAGTGGAAGGGACCAGGTTCTTATATGGGGTGGGTCAGGGTGGAGAGAGAGCATCAGGGACCAATAATCTGAGGGCCTGGGGGCGGTGCACAGGTGGGGTTAGGGTGTGGGAGCAAATGGGGAAACCCTGAGGGAGTGGTGAGGGAGCAAGGACCAGTGGGGGAACAGGGAAATAGGAGAACCTTCTAGATAAGGTGGAAAGGGGCTGGGAGGCCAACGGGCCAACCGGAGAAGCAGAAGTGGGGTGCCTTTGCGTGATGAAACAAAGCATCCTGGGAGAGGTCTTTTTTGTCACTGTAGCCTGGAGTGCCTCCTAGGGCTCTCACCTCCAGGGGACCATTGTGGTCCCTTGTTCAACAGGCCCACTGGCCTCCACAGCAGGGCCCTCTTTTCTCACCATCTCTTTTCCCAGTTTCCCCATTAGCTATCTCTTGGAAATTTGTGTTGCTCCCCCAGCCCTACTGCTTCCCCAACCTCCACTATCTTAGTCTCAGATTGAACTCAGGTTCCTTTTAACCTCTCTTCCCTCATCTTCCTTCATGAGTTTTACTCGTACCGCAAAATTTCTTGTTATCTGGTCCAGAGACACTATACTCCAGCTTGAGCTATTTTGATCTCATCCCTTGAGGCAGGGAGGGTTAATTTAATTTTGAATTGCTGCTCCCAATCATTAATTTCTTAGTCATGTGGTAGATACAGCTCATTCTGAGATTCCTTAAAATAGTGTTGTACTTTTAAAGCTTATTGAACTTACAGAAAATATTAATAGGCTACAATAACCAGTGCTCTATACTTAACTGCTGCAGAGCAGCATGGTCCACGCTTCTGGATAAAATTTGACTATGTTATTGCAAAAAAACCAATTGCTGGAGTTGTCTGGTTTAAATCAGCGAATCATGAGCATAAATACCTGAATTGTCCTACAGGTGCAATGCTTCGATTTGTAATGTGAGGTATTCTATTGTTCTTTCTCAATCCTGTGAATGATTCATGCCATTTTGCAGAGCCATAAGAGATCAGAAATCCCTTGGTGCCCTCCTGTTTTAGTAAACATCATCCTGTACATACCAATGTTAGTAACGCAGCAAACTGATTTTTATTATCTAGAACTGATGCAGTCTGGAATTCAAAAATCTATTAAAGGAAAATAATCTGGGCTATGGAGTCAACTTGCACTTAAGATGATGCAAAAGTACTACAGTATACTATTTATGGCTTTGTGCTCTTGGTATTGTATTTCAAGACAGCAGAGAAAAATTCCCATTAATTTCCCCTAAGGGAGATGTACACAAAGGAAAATTTAAAATGAAAGGGTGAACTTTCATGTTTGTATCTGAAAAGCTGTGTGTGAGTAATAGTTTTTGAAGGCACATGGAATGTTGGTTTCTTACATAAGAAGGGATTTCCCCTTCTTAAGGGACCAGTGATACTAGGGAGACCCTATTTTTCAGATGAGCTCATAGAGTTATATTCTTAACAAAATCCAGATATCCCTGTATGTATGAGCATGGGTATGTTGTGCACAATGAATTAATAGAGATATTAATTAGAGGAATGACTAACATTAATTTCTATGTCCCTGTCAAGCTTAAATGTTGAGAACATTTTCTTACTCATACTGAACCACTAAACAGGATTTAAGGCCCAGCTTCAGCTGTTAGTTTTGGACAATGCCAACCCATCAAAAGTGTTTTTGCATTCATAGTAGGGGAACAAATCCTTTAGTCGACAGAAAAAAGGACAAAACAGGAAAAGTAAGAGTTTTATGATGTAATTTTATTTTTTCATGTCATTTGATTTTTATTATCATATGTCCATCAACAAAAAAAGAATTCTCATTGATGTATATATGAAATTACAGACAGTGTAGCAGGAGGTAGATTCTTCTCCAGAGGTGTCAGTACACTACTCTCAGACTGTATCTTCCATGTGGTTGCTACTGAAATATGTCTTCTGGAGTTAGAAATCATAAAGAAACAAATAGAAAACAGCATATTAATGTGTGCTATAGCACATGTTAATAGAAAGCATGCTCATGTCTCATTTATGCTTTTAATTTGTTTTACAACTATCTTTTGACTTAATATTATCCTTTTCTTATGCAGGTATCCTAATCACTCTGTATCTCGTGTACTAATAAGTGTTCTGACGAAGGGGAGAGGGAATTGAATTAGTTTTGAGACATTTCCTGCCTTATTAATTTTACCAGTGGAAGAGCATTCCCTCTGTCAGATTCTCCTCACTTAATACCATCTTCTCTTCACCAGTCTAAGCCTGAAGATTCTGACTTAATTATTAATTTTTGATTCCAAAGTTTCCCTGATAGATTTGGGGTCCCAGACAGCTGGCCTATGGCAGCTTTGGTAGTGTGAGTGGTTACTTCCCCTCATGCCCAGCACCTTGGTCTCTGCCTCCCTTATATTTATCCTGGCTCCTTCATGCTCAGCTGGGGAAATCCCAGAGGAAGGGTGGGTTAGGCTGTAACTTCTATCACAGCAGTAAGTAATGGGATCTTTGCACAAGGCAACAGCCCCAGGCTTCAACTGATCTCTTTCTGGAGGCAGACCCAGATGGAGGTGAACTTGCCTTTGGCTGAGGTCTGTCAGCAGCTGGGCTGCCTCCTTAGCAGTCAGCCTCCTCCTTGTAGGAGCCATCTCCAGTGGGTAGTGACTTAAGTGTCACTGGTGTGACACTGAAAGTTATCTCAAACCTGGGGAAAGGATCAGCAAAACATGTATCTTGAATAGAAGGTGAGCTACCTTCTAGACTGTTTTTCCTAAAAAAACCCTTGCCTCATTCTCAGAGAGAAGCTGCTACCTTTGTCTCCTGGACCAGGTGGTGATGGTTTCCTCAGATGGCCTCGTTCAGATTTCCCTTATAAACCATGTTGGAGTTTTTTCACTAAACTCTAAAGAAACTAAGCAAATGCTATTACCTTAGTTTTTTGAAAGCCTTGTATTTCTCCACAGCAAACAGTTTGAGACATTTTTCAAAATAGTTCGAGATTTACTCAAATGAGAGTTTTAATTTACAGAGGTTGCTTCAGGCACAGGGAATTAATATAATAATTTTTTAGTCGTTTAAGATACACCTTCACAGAAAGCTATCAGTTTTACAAGGCTGAAGAGACTGTGCTATTGTCAGACTGAATTAAATCTACATTTAAATTCACAACAGTCCATGATAAAAAAAAATCCTTAGCAGGGATATATTAAAAAAGCCCCAAGACTGCAATTGTATGGAAATTTCAGAACTCAAATTCTTAAACTTGTACTTTTGATGCCTTGAGGTGGCTACCTAAAACACAGAGGTAAGACAAAAAAAGGAGAATGAAGGTAGGTATTTATTTAAAGGGCCTTCAAAGGTACACCCTGGGCAGTCAAAAGGCTACACCCAAGACAGACCCTGGGTCACGGGTTCTTCACCCTTTTATAAGTTTGGTCCATTTGCATATCAGGGTTAATTGTCCAATTACAACCTCAGTTAATGATGTAATTACCCCAAGTTCGCCCACCTCTTCAGAAGCTTTTAGTTTACACATTTTGGGGTCTGGTGTCCTTGAAGAGCAAACCTAGAGAGGCTTGTTATGTCTAACCAGCATGAGAGAACAGCAGCTAACAGGCCACACAAAACTTCACTTACCCACTAAGCAGCACAAGATTTCAAAAATATAAAAGTTAAAACCTAAGGCATCACTTTAACAAAACAATTGAAAGGAAAATACTACCCACATTTATTTTTTGTAGGTATTTCTTTGGGATTATCAAGTAGTAATCTTGGAACTGGAATAATTTTAGAAGCAATTTATCTGTAGCACTTTGCTGCACAAGTATTTGCTTGTTCCCCACTCAAAAAGATGCTAAGAAAATAAGAAAATAACTTCTTTCTGAGTTGAGGATCATAAGGCCATGTAACAAATGATGCTCCTGGCATCTCACAGTAGTAGCTAAGACAGACTATTATCTTCCTCACTTATAATTTTCTCTGATGGTTCAGGACAGTGCTATGGCAAAGTGCTGTTGCCAGCATTGAATGATAATATCCTTCATCATTTGAGAGGGAAATAACAACAAAAATGGTACAAGTGTGAAAGATTTGGAAGACAAATACACGCTTTTTAACCTGCAACATGCTTGAGAGGGATCAGAAATTTGGTTTTTTAGAATTCATTGCCAGGTTGGAACAGAGTAAGCAGAACCTGTATCCTGAGTTGTCTCTCAGCAAGAAACTGAAAGATGAAGTTTTAAACTGCTTTCTATCACTATAATATAAGGTAACATATAGAGTGGAATAAAAGCTGTCAAAGCCCCCAAACCTGTCCCAAAGATTAATTATTTTTTCTGAAAAAACAATGAATGTTTTTAAAAAGTCTGTCTCTATCCCTAACACAGTTGTTTAAAGAAATTAATGGGAGAGGCAGACCCAAGGAAAATATCATACATGGGCTTGTTACTACTAGTAGGGCTTTTATTGTAGATGGCTTACCTTTCAGACTGTTTTAAAGCAATACAGACAGACTTTGGGCTTAGCACTCCTCTACCAGCATAAATCATATTACTGTGTTACGATCTGGTTATTAAAATTGTTAGAGAGATGCCTCTGCCCAAATTAAGGTGCAAACGAGACCATATGCCAAAGTCAATAGTGTGGATTTTATTTAACAGTAAATATGAGGGAGAGGGGGAGAGAGAGAGGAATAGGAAAAGGTGGGGGGAGAGAAAGAGAGAAACAGAGACAGATGAAGTAGAAAATATTACCACTCCAGAAAATGACAGAACAGAAAATGGACAATAGACAGGAGTAATTTTCTTCACTGCCGATCATAAAACTCTTTTAATAAATTTTATTTAACATTTGATCCAGAGAAGACTACCTCTCATCTGCTTTATTTTCATACTGTATCTGAATTATTCTGTGCTAATGAATGTCCAAAAGCTTTTGATTACCTGATTTGTCAGTAGACAAAAAGTTATTTCCATTTGGTTGTCAGAGAAGTCCTGATAAACTTCATGTTTATGGCAATTTCAGAGATAAGTAACCTGAAAATTTAAAGACGTCACTAATGTGAAGATATAATTTAATTCCTTAAAAATTGTTTAACTGATTTTATAGTCTAGAAATTGCAGGCTATTTATTAATTGGAATAATACCTATATATATTTTTTCTCCTTTCAGGATTAGATCTGAGAAGCACAAGGTGAATTCCATAATTTTTTAAATTATTTTTTTAATTATATTTTTTTATTCAGTGGAAAGTTTCACTTTTTGGATGTGAGATTTTTTCCATCCTCCTAGGACAAATGTTCTGCAGAGGTTAATAGAGATGTCATTTTTTAAACAATCTGTAGTTCTTAAAGGACAATTCAATATTGTTCTGGATTTTTTTTTAAAGAAAGTTCCCTAATTTGTTTTTAAAAACAAATTTCAGAAACTATTTGAAACCATCTTTTGCAAAGTTTGGAAGCTGTAATAGCAACAATTTTCCCAAAATCATGACCTGAAGAGTCTTCCTACCACCAAAGCAGATGCCAACTTGCAAATGCAGGATGCTTATGGCATTACTGTTGTCCAAAATCCTGCTTTGACTGATTTAGAGCCATTTACTAAAGGCTAGCCAGGAACTTAGATGTCTTTTAAAAGGGATGCTAATGGTTTTTCCCTGAGCTGGACCTGTCATTATCTTTGCAGATATTTTTAAATGTAAAATTTCCACAGAAATATTTAATCTTCACCACTTTACCCAAATATATTTATAATGTCCGAGAAATGAGACACAGTCCTTCAGCAGAGCTTAGCAGAATATTGGCATTTCAAATGTAATGGAAAGAACAATCATGTAAGCTGCTGAGAAGCAGCAAGGCAGTTCTGGGGCCAAGCACCTTTCTACTGGTCTGGAACTAGATGACAACAAGCAGGTCTGGAGGCAGAGAGCGAGACTCTGACAAGACACATGCCTGGAGAAGAGATGCTAACCCAACAAGTAGGTAAGAAGGTGGAAAAAGAAACCCCACCTGTTAAAAGACGTGCCTGGGGAAAGGATTTTCTGGCAGAGGGAGAAGGAGAAAGAGGAAATAAGCTTGCAGCAGGTGCAGAGTATTATTCTGCTTAGCAGGCAATTTGGGAAATTTCAACGTTTTTAACAAGTAGTTCTAACTAACTGCACTCACTAATTGCTCTAATTATAAGGGCTCTAGATTTTTAAGGATGGTGTAAATCACCCAGTGTAAGATGCTGCATAACCCAGGCTGCAGAATTCAGTGATTCCTGTGGTACTGGTGAAACTTGTATTATGGCACATTTTAAAGGATGACAATAGATATTAAAGTTTTCAAATGATGGCTTGGAACATGGTAGAACACTACAAAGGTTTTTTCTTATATTCTTAACTCTTCTTCTATAAAGCAAAGGCCTTCTGTCTTATCTAAATATATCCAAAGTTGGACTCCAGGATTTTGTTTTTAAAATGTCTCTTTTTTTTCTATGCTGAGAAGCCTTTTTCAGCAGAAAATTTTCTCATTTAGGTATTCATCAGCCATGATAAATTTACATATGAAATTCTCTTTAATATATTCAATAGATAGAAAGGCCGTAACTCTTCACAAGAAAGATTTTTCCAGACCTTGCATACTGCTGAAGTAGTTTTTATTTTGTCAAAATACTTTTAAATGTAATTTTTTTGTATTTCAGATTTTACTGTCAGCCATTTTATGCTTTCACCTATACCACTTGTGAAATTGAGGAACAAAACATAACTAGGATGAAGTCCATGAATCTCTCCAAAACACTTTGGTTGCAAATTAGTTATTAACTGCAGTTAATTCAGGTTATGCTACCATAAAATCTTTTCTTCTAAATCTATCCTGGTTTCTTTTTTTGTTTTATTTCTGTCAAGTTGCTTTTGACTGAATCAAGTTTTTCACTCTCTTATAATAGCAATTCATTCATAGTTTCCTTCTATTGCTTAAGAACTTCCCAGTGTCCCAGCAATTTGACGTCCCCTTAAGCTCTGGCAGCCAGAATTTGGTTCTGAACAGTCAAATCATTATTTATCTTTAGCATTTGGTCTTTGGCACATTTTGCAGTCATGGATGAAACAATTAAAATATTAACCAAAACACCTCTGTAATATGTGACATCATCCTTCTTGGTTATTTTGGTTTTTTTGCTTGGATTTTTAGTGTCTTGTGGGCAGCCTCCCACTTGCATTTAGCTATTGGTTCCAATCATCTGCACCATTAAAATGCTTTCAGCAACTTGTTCTAATGAGGTATAAAGGGCTACCATTTGGTACCTGGAGACACAGTAGTGACAGGAAGAAGGAGGCCTACAGGGAAGTGTGCTTCAGAAGAGGAGGTGTGTTGGACTTCCTGTTCCTTTGGATTCCAAGCTCTACCTGCTGCTGTAGCATCTTAGCCTTCAGTGAAATGGATTGTGCCCAAGGAAAAAAAAAAAACAAAAAGAGCCCAAACCAAACAAAACCAAAAACAAGACACAAACCCTAGGGCTTTAAAATGTCTTCAGAAAAAAAAACTATTAGAGGATGTTCATTTTAATTCAACTTCAGAAAAAAATGTTGGAGGATGTTTCTTCTGCGTGCAGAATAGGGGGACCCATATAAGCACAAAGTGGGAGAGTTGGGGATTTATGATCCAGAGTTTCTAGCTCTCCTTTGTCGCACCAAAGAAGAGATCCACTGAGGAAGTACTTCACTGTGCAGAGAAAATATAGGAAATTGGCAAGGGCCTACATGTGATGGCAAGTAATAATTGTATCAGTTTATATTTGGTTTTGATACAACAGGACATACTTGTGGTGGAAGAGAAATACTGGAAACTTTTATACTGTATTAGCAAGATCTTCCTTTTTCAGTCCTACCAGGTTTGACATATCACAATCACTTATCTTGTATAATCTGACATACTGACATAATGAGAGCTGATATGTCACCTTAATGATAGTCTTATTCTGAAAAATGTGAAGTGGCTCATAATATCAGAGCTAAGATTACTCTGGCTTTCAGTAACATGCTCTTTCCAATTAAGATGATATTCAAGCTCTGCTAAACATATGTGTGTGTGAATATGGTCAGTCATATCACATGCTTTTATAATTAAAGCTACATTATGCAATTTTATGAAGAAATTTTGCAGAGTTTAGAAGTAAGGCAGAAAAGTAGTAAAGGAATGTAGAAAGGCATACAGAAATGTGTTTAAGTACTTAATGGTACTTAGAATAATAGATTATAATATATTTGTAGTAGCTTTTAAAAACCATTTTATGGGTTTCTGTATAAAAGATACAATATTATATTAAATTTTTAAAAATTTATTAACATGACTGACAAGTAATTTCAAATCTGTCAAGATCAGCTATTCATTCCCAAAGGCTCCAAGGTTATGTACAGTCTTTGTTTTATTTACCCACACAGAACATTATTGTCATTCTTTGTGGAGAGCATAGATATACTCACAGTAAATGCATGGCCATTTATAGAATGCATTTGTCATTGTTCCTTCTTGCTATGCTGTTATCAACATGGTAGAAATACAGCAAATTATTGCAATTACTATTATGTTACAGCTATGACATTTGAAATGAACACAAATTTTGAAAAGCATTTTATTCATCCCTTTTGCTGAAAGCTTTTAAAAATCTTTTACTGTCAGCCTGTGACCTTGCAGAACATGATTGACTCTCTGAGAAATAAAAGGTGCACATTTTCCCTGTCATACTGCTGAGCCCTTTCAATTCCTAGTACTGTCAGGAAAAGGCAAAGCCTTTTGGTGCTTTCTATGTAATAGGTCCTACATGAAGACCTTTGTAGTTTAAGTTGTGCATTGTAAACCTAGGAAAACTCCTTACTGTGTGAGTGATGTATGGTCGTATCCCTGGGATCAATTTTCTGACTGTTTTTCTCTTTGCCATTTTCAATTTGCCATGAATTTATGCATAACTAAACTTAGCTTTACTCTAGCTAGCAATATTTATAACTGTTCTGTGCATGTTTAATTTTTTTTAAACTAAAAGCTGGAGTAGGCATTGTAATTTAACTGTTTATCCTTCAGTAACTAGGGAGTATTGAGGAATTTTGTTTGCTAAACAATTTGCAGAAAAAAATCCCCTCTCAGACTGATTATAAAGAACACAAGGTTATTATAAAGCTTTAAATATATGAATCCATTGTGACCAACCATCCTTCTGAGGGAGGAAGCATCTAAGATTCGTAAAAGGAACGACAACAGAGGGTCCACAAACACTCAGAAAGTTTTATTAGTAAATTACACACTTGGCATCGAAATTGGAGTATTAGTTCCTGACTAATATATAAGCACACAGCAGTGAGTTTTGGATAAAAGGATAGGGTGAAAGAAAGAGGGAAATTACAGGCATGAATTAAAGAAAGAAAGGGAGAAAGAAAAAGGTAAAGAAAGAGGAAAAGAAAGAGAAAAATAGATCACCAGTCCTGGTTCCAGCATTGATCCAGCTGATAAACATCAATCCAGCTGCATTGGTTCAGCCAGTGAGATGTCTTGACAGGCATCACCCAGGCTTAGGAGGGTATCTTTGTACAGGTTTCTCCACCCCAAAGATAGGCTTGTCATTCTCTGTGTCAATTAATTATCATGTGCAGTCCGTTCTTTCAGGCCTTTCTGGAAATGGCTTTAGGGACCTTTGGTAGTCTTAATCCCACATTATAACCCATTCCCACTTCTTGGCCTCATCCCTGCACTTGCACTGTACTGTGTTGTGGTTCTTTATCACAGAAAAGTGCTGCTCTGCCTCCACCTCGCCTCCCTTGTCCAGCCAAATCTTGCTTCTCATGGCATGTAAATACCAGTAGTCCCTGATTATTACCAACAATTCTTGTCTGTTATTTCTGACAGTCCTTGCTCAACTCCACAGCCATCTGGTTATCGGTGTTTGAGACATACAAGTTATCCCCTTCTGGGATTCAAGAGCTCAAAGGGTCTCACTTTGGACTGCTGTTTATAGGGTTGCAAGAGGGTGGGCTTTAGTTAGAGAAATTTTCCATCCTGGTCACCATTCAAGACTTCCTTTGAAGGTTCAATATTAAATATATTATTCCACTTGGGTTGCTATTCAGAAAAGAAAAATCAGTTTCCAAGGCTGTTCATTAAAAGAAAAGGTGCTTGTTAGACACTTGTTGGATCCTGGAAACAGTGTTTCTGATAATCTCGAGAGAGGCTTACTCCAGGTGCTGTTTCCTCACTGTTAAGACCTAATGAGTGTTTCTTAGGTAGTAATGTGGCCCTGGGGGCAGGGGGATGCACCACCACAATTCACCCTGTGACTAAAGCAAACTTCTCTGGGCCTCTACACCCATGAAATTTAAAATATTAGCTCATAGTCCTCTGGTGGGGAAAAAACACCCAACAAATTTTCAGAAGAAAGCCCTTTCTTAAAGAAAAATAATTTTGTCAAAATTTAGTAAAACCATGCAGCAGGTAAAATTGCTGTTTTCAGCCAGTAGAAATTCTGGTCTGGAACTACTGCAACACTTTCTACTGGCCTGCATCACTCTCTCCCTGTGTCAAATTAATGCTGGAGAACCGAAGAAACACACAGCTTTGTCAGAAAGATTCATTTGCAGTACAACCATACCAGAGATTTGATCCTATAGCTTTTCTCTTTCTCAATAGATTTTTTACATTCTTAATTTTAAATTTGTTTTGAGCATTAGAGTGCCAGTTAAAACATTACAGGAAAATAAGAAAAAGCTATATACATTGGACAGATGTATTTCATTATCTATTAAATGACCCTGTAAAATATAAATGAGGTGCCATTAAAAAATGGAGCACCACAAGTAATTTCAGAGCTTAGTCTTGCCTGTTTCTTCCACTTCAACATTGGCAGAAATGTATATATAGTACATAATTGGAAAGAAAGAATAAAATGTATTTGGAAAAAAATCCACGTTAATTTTGATCTCTTTTACAGAATAACTTAATTTCACAGATTTCCAGCAATTCTGAAAGTGATCAGTACAAAACCAAGCAAAGTTAATTGATGATTTCAATTTCAAAGCATCTTTGATTAACTGAAGTCAGTACTTGGGGAGGCAAACTACTTTTCATTAATGACTCTTTTATCGTTTCTATTACAAAATGCCTTTAATTGACAGCACATATTTTCCAAACAGTCTGTATTATTAGATTAGAACTCTTGACGTTGTTCACATCTGGGTACATGAGCAAAAATAATTAAGTTTAATAATAATGGAAGAAACACAGTAATCCATCATACGACTACTGTAGCATGAGCAATGAAGTCTGAATGGATGCCAAATTAAAAAATGAATCCATAAAAATATGCCAATTACTATAACCATAATAAAATTTCAGCTTCTGTTCAAATGACTATGAACCATAATCCTCTCATTCAATCTCATTGGGGTCTTCTGATTTCCAGTGCACCTACACACATCTTTAAGGTGACTAGTGTTGCACATTAGCTTTAGAAATCACACAGAACACTGTAGCCCTGACTGAAACGAATCTTCAGGACTCTTCAGTTTAAAGTTCTGCCATTTTCTCTGCTATTGCCTCAGCTTTATCACAGTGTTCGGTATGACCTGAACTATTTTTCCAAACTCATTGTTCACATACTGGCAGCTTCCTAAGGTAAGCACAGCATGATTCTCATCGTCTAGACAGTGCTTTCTGCATTCTTCTCATCTTTCCGTAGCAAATGTTCTCATTTTTCAGGCTTTAGAAACACATTTGAAGAGGAAATAGGGAGCTCTAAATATGCGGAATATTTGTGTGTATCCTGTGAAAGGTATTGTTCAACAAAAGAACATCTCCCTTATCCACAGTTAAAATGGATTGCTGTTGTAACAACAGAGAAAGGCATCATATAAACATTGTTTCAGCAGAGCAGATGCATGCATCAATGTCGTGTTTGTTTGATCTTTTTCCATATGGTAAGAGATAACAAGCCCTGGTAGACATGCTTTCATTAAAGGTTCATTATGGCCAGTTCATGAGATCATTGATAATTCATGTGTGAAGGGACCTCAGGAGGTCTCCTGTCCAACCTCCTCTCAAAGCAGGGTCAACTAAGGAGTCAGGCTAATTTTTTTAGAATGTTTTGCAAACTTTGAAGACCTCTAAGAGTGGAGACTCAATAACCACTGTGTGTAGTAGTAATAATAATAACTACGGTGTGTAGCCTGCTCCTCTATTGTGCTTTCCTCATGGGGAAAAGGTTTTTCTCTGTAACCAGCCTAAACCTCTCTGGTTTAAAGTTATGTCTGCTGTCTCTCAGCTTTCCACATGCATCAAGAACAGTCTAGAATTGTCTTCCGTATAATCCTGTAGGACTGGCTGGGTTGCTGTTAGATCCCTCTGAAGTCATAGCTTCACCAGGCTGAATAAGCCAGGCTCTGTCAGTCTTTCCTCACAGGGTAGCTGTTCCAGGCACTGAGCTCTTGGTGGCTTCTGCTAAACCAGCTCCAGTTTATCAGTGTCTTTCCCACGCTGGGGAACCCAAAACTGTGAATAATCGTTCCCTCACTCAACTGACCATGATCTTGTTAGTACACCTTCAAACACTGTTGGCAGTTCAGCTTGCTGCCTACCAGGACCCCCAGGCCCTTTCCCACAGCGTTGGTCCCCAGCTGTTCAGCCCCAGCATGGATTCTGTAAGGAGCTCCTCCTTCCCAGGTGCAGGATTTTGTGTTTGTCTTCACTGAATGACATAAGGTTAACCCAGACCAATTGTTTCAACCTGTCTAGATCCTGCTGAATTATTTTAATAAATTAATTGCCCCATCCAGGTAACTGATGATGTTAAACTAGTCCCACAGCAGACCCTCTGTGGTTGTAACTGTGTGTTGACCTTGTCTGGACATCAGGTGCCCACCAGGAAGCTCTATGAGCTCCACTTCTCAGTGGGATAGAGAAAATAAAACAGAAAACACCTTCAAGGTTGAGATAAGGTCATTTAATAAAGCAAAAGTAAAAGGTTGCACATGCACAAGCAAAGAAAAAACACAAAGATTTTAGCCCCTACTTCTCATCAGCAAGTGATGTTCTGCTACTTCCCAGGAAACGGGGCTTCAGCATGTGTTACAATTGCTCTGGAAGGCAAATATGGTAAATGAAGAATGCCCCTCCTTCTTCCTCCTTTCTTTAGCTTTTGTATCTGAGCAGCCATCATATGGTGTGGAGTATCCCTTTGGTCACTTTGGGTCAGCTGTCCTAGTCCTGTCCCCTCCCTAGACCTTGCCCACCCCCAGCCTACTGATGGGGGTGGGATGATGGAGAGACAGTGCTGATGCTGTGCCACGACTGCTCAGCAGTGCCCAAAACACCAGTGTGTTATCAGCACCTTTCTAGCCACCAGTGCAGAGCACTGCACTGTGAGGGCTGCTGTGGGAAAAATGAACTCCTTCTCAGCCAGACCCAATGCAGTGAGATTCTGCTCCCATGAAATTTTAGGTTCAGTTACACAAATTAGTCACAATAAAGGCAACAGAAAATAGTGAGAAAAATGGAATATCTAAGTAATGATGGAAGTTACCTTGTGTAATTACATTACTCTAATAGCTGTGGCTAGGTTAAGCATTTATTTGCATTCCCTCTACAGTCAGTGGGCTGATAGAGACACTTTCTGAGTATGATTAACATGCCTCACTAATCTCTTTCAGGAGGTTTTGCATTCAACCAGTTTTCCACACTGGCAACAGGGGAAAGAAAAATAGCAGTTTATGTGGGATGCCCAGGTTTTTAAGTGGCCTGTGTGAGAGAGAATTCATGTCACATTAACTTTTCAAGGTTGTCACAGTATTTCTAGGAAGGCAGTGGAGTGGCCAGGAGGAAGGAGGGCTGTCTGACCTCGTACTGTAGGTGGCACCACTTAAACACAAGAACAGAAATCTGCAGTTTCTTGGTAAATGTCTTTGTCAGCAGAAACCAAGACGCTCACAGGCTGTTCAACTTGGCACGGAAAGCATGCTGAAGGTCAAATAAATTTTGGATGTACAGGTCACGAGAGTATGATGAGATCCAGACAATGGACCATCAATCATCATGCTGAAGACCAGAATCTGGGTCAAATCCAATCATCTGCAGTGGGTAAGAGGGCTGCAAGCTCTGGGAAGCTTGGAGAACCTTTATTACCTTGGAGTTTCAGGATAAGCAGACATGTTTCCTGTCCAGTTTAAAAGTAATGGACAGATAAGGAGTAGATCCCTGTAGTACCCTGAGATACCGGCCTTGCTAGACAGCAAAATCTGTATGGAATAGTCACATGTTGACCAACAAATACCAAGACCAGAAACAAATTTTATTAATGTCAGAAAAACATGAACAAAATCAAACAGGATAAGACAAAGAAAACCCCAATTATTTGATGGAAAGTAGGGAAGACTATATGTATTTTTTCTGTAAAAGATGGTACTTCTTAAACATAATGGTGAAGGATTTTTTTTTAAAGTAAAATAAGCTGTTAGTACCGATATATATTTATATTTTCTGCTAGCAGTGGTAAGCTTTGCCAGCATGAAATCTTTCATCATTCAAATAATATTTCTTGACAAAATCTTTATGTTCCATAGTGAGGATCTCCACTAGCAGCATAATTAAGAAAAGAAATAAAATTATATCGTACTGGTACTGAATATGATCTGCGACATCAGGGTGGTTTGTTTGGGTTTCTTTTTTTTCAGTTGTAATGCTATCATCACATTGTAAAAAAGTTGCTGTCATTTCAGTACAACAGATTCTCAGCTAAAAAAACTAAACAGTCTTGTTTAGTCATGATGATAATTATAGCTGTTTCTTCTGTACTGGAGAAAATTAGGATAGTTAAATGCTGAGGAAATACAGCTGACAGTCTCAATGGGAAGCTTCCCCTTTTCAGGTTTAGTGAAAGACTGGATACTAGTCATTTTTGTGGCAAAGGTATTCGCTGTACTGAAGAACAAAATAATGACATTCTGCACTGTCTCAGGTACGTTCAGTTCACAAGTTTCAGAGTACATTCAGAGCAAATGTATTCTCAGTTCTTACAAGAGCGAGACCCTAGGGACACGAATTTTTGATGGTGATACAAAAATCTTGAAGGACATAGTATACAAAAGGCTGTGCATCCTCCCCTGTAGTCTGCAGTTAAGGGAGGCAAGCTGGAACCTTTTATTACGTAGCATGGTCACATTGCTGGGATCTTGCACAAGGCTTCAGGAAGAATAAACCCAACTATGCTGACCTAAGCCAGCTGCAGATTGCAAAGAGGAGCTTTGTGTTAAAGAAATACATCTTTATCTCCTTGTTTTATTCAGAAGCTTTCTAGAAGTAGTTTAGTGAGCATTTGAACTATGACAAATTACTAGAAACCTTTTGAAATCACCCCTAAAGGACTTCAGGCACAGGTCCTCTGATACTTTTAGGTGTCTAGTCCCTGCAGCAGTTGGTGGGAAACAGGGACCAAAATACAGGCTACAGTCCTAAATAGCTTTGTATATCTGAGCCGCATGTACTACACTCACCAAAGAAAGTCAGCAAAGCTTTGTCATATTAAGAAGGATTACAGTTCTGCAGCTATGCAAACGGCTGCAGACAGTCCATCTGCTATTGTGCTTTAATACAAATATGGTGAAAGCCTTTGTAGTGACTTCAGATTATGAAAATATTAAGAACAATTATATTCAGTGGTTTGCGTGTTATTGTTACTTTTGACATCTGTCAAGGATAATATCCCTGGACTAAACTTTTGCTAGTCCAATCTTCCCCAAATCTACATTAATTATTTGCACTAATTCTAAAATGTTGGCAACTAAATGAAAACAGCATATATGAGACAATCTATATAAAGAAAGGAAATAAATCTGAAAAAAATGAAAAGGAATAGACAAATAAGGATGTATAAAAGTGTACAAAAAGGATGTATAAAATACTTCAGTGATGCAGGATTAGACTTCAAAATTAAATGTAGGTTGTCCTATTTAAGGCTGTTCTGAGGTAAGGTTCTATGAAATTAATTGTATTTTAAGTGGTCAGAGTAGCAAAATTTCATATGCATGTTTTACAGGTCAAACTTAGTGTTTCATTGAGTCAAAGAATAATCACCACTGCATTACCACAGTCAAAGCAAAATTTAACTATTTAAGGTGCTTAGGACCCATTGCAAAGAAAAACTTGCTGGTTTTTTAAGTCCTATCTTTCATTTTACAAAGTAAAATAGCAATTCCATCTCTTTCATTTTCAAAGAAAATCATGAAGATGTAAACACGCACAGTCAACTCACACAAAGCACAGAGTGATTGAAAGCAACGAGTAATTCTCCAGCCTGTGGACTTCTTCATATATGTTCATGGGCTGTGAATGACAAACTTAATTGCAAGAAAAGAAGGAAACCCAACTCACACTGCCCATATTGTCTTTGTTGTGGTTTAACCCCAGCCAGCAGCTCAGCCTCGTGCAGCTGCTCTCTCACTCCCCCACCAGCAGGATAAGGGAGAGAATCTGAAGGGAAACATTAGAAAACTCATGGGTTGAGATAAAGGACAGTTTCATTGGTAAAGCAAAAGTCATGGACACAAGCAAAGCAAAACAAGGAATTAATTCATCACTGCCCATGGGCAGGCAGGTGCTCAGCCATCCCCAAGAAAGCAGAGCTCCATCATGTGTAGTGGTTATGTAGGAAGATAAACACCGTAACCCGAAGATAAACACCCAAATGTCCCCCACCTTCCTCCTTCTTCCCCTCATTTATACACTGAGCATGATGTCATATGGTATGGAATATATCTTTGGTTAGTTGGACACAGCTCCCAGCTGTGTCTCTTCCCAAAACCAGCACTGTCTTAGATCATTTGCTTTGAAAATCATCCTGGCACAGATTTGTAGAAAGTGTTAAACAAAACATTTGGAACATCCACACAGAAATTTACTCTGGTTTCCTTTTTTCCCCCCAAGGAAATATTTAAGAAAACAGGTTGTTAGAAAGCAACCCCCCAAATTTTATCTCAGAAAATCAGTCTTGCTGTACTTGTCTTTATGTAAACT
Source organism: Machaerirhynchus nigripectus (assembly GCA_013397975.1). NCBI lineage: Eukaryota > Metazoa > Chordata > Aves > Passeriformes > Dicruridae > Machaerirhynchus > Machaerirhynchus nigripectus. The sequence goes on along the minus strand of VZRQ01009384.1, from coordinate 660,421 downwards.
ACTGGAGAACTCAGTACAATTCTCAAGTTTGAATAGAAGACAAACCAGTAATACTTCATTCTTGTGAAACCCCTATTCAATTTTTTTTTTAACCAAAGAAGGCAGACCATTGCTTTGATATGATACTCAAAATTGAATACTGTCCCAGTATCATACTTTAATTGGGGTTTCCATGCTTCTCTGACCTGGGTGAAACAGGATTGCCAAGAGCAGAACTACCATTATCACAATCTGGAGCATCTGGTCTGAAATTTCCATTAGAAATGTCAAAGCTGCTTCAGTTTAAAAGATCTGGCAAAAAGGTACAAATCAGTGCAGTTCCATTTCTCACACTTGTTATTGTCACTAGTGTTACCTGGAGCAAACTGCGGGGTGGGAAGAGGTAAAGAAGCTGTTTTGTCCTTGTCACTTTGCTCTGCCCATGTTTATTTGATTGTTATGGCATCATTTTTTCAGTGACTGCCAAAGACTTGTAACCCAAAAGAATCAAGTGTGGTCATTCAAATAAGTAATTTTGGAGGTAGTCAGCAAAATAATCCAGTTATAGTTTGACATCTGCTAAATTCCTGCTGTCAGTGCAATGGCCCAAGAAAGGTCTCAATGATAAACTAAAATAAAAAATGCTGATTCTTACAAAAACGTCCCCAAAACACTGAGATCTGAGGGAATGAGAGAAAATGGGGATTGCGCGTTCTCAGACTGTGTAGGCTTGAGGAGAAGAAAGACCTGCCTGAACCAGAAAAAAACCCCACACCCACCCCCCCCCAAAACCAAAATCCCCCAAAACCAAATAAACAAGCCCAAAAAACAAACAAAACCCCACAACAAACAAATAAACAAACAACCCAAAACCCAAGAATTTCAGTGCTGCGAAACAAGTTGGTTTTGTTTCTTGTATTTCTATAAACTAGGGCCTCAGATGAAGTGATCCTTTTTGCCTTCTTGCCATAAGCTTCTGGATGCAGCTCAAGAACAGCCAGATATGATAGGTCAAATGGAATGAAACTTGACCTATTGATGGGATGTCATGATGCTATTTGACTAAAACATCTCTGTTTGCTTCTCCCTTCTGTTCATTCTCTCCACATTGGATGTCTTTTCTTTTTGTCAAGTATCTCTGTCCTCACAGCATTCCCCATTAAACTGAATAGATAACACCTGTAACCAGAAATGGCAAGCCATGTTTTCCATCACATGAATTGTTGGTGTTTGACTCCCCTTTTGACTCTGTTTTTAGCTCCACAGAATTGGCACTCAACACAATCTCTTTACAGTTACTGGTGAACTGAGAAATCTGGGTACGTGTTCAAGATCACCTCTCTGGTCGTACCACATACTTCCACTGTAGGCATCCAAGGACTAAACTTGTACACAAAAATTCTGAATGTATCTTGTACAGTAGTAGTGAGTCACTACTTTTCAAGAGTTTCCCATCTGATGTTATAGCCAGCTTTCATGCTTAGTTCCTAAAACATCACTTGATTGCAAGCAACAGCTGAATAGCACCATTCTGCAGCCCCTGCACGCCTTTCTTCACCAGCAGGAAGAAATAAACATTTCTTTCCGCCTCCAGAATTAGGTCTAGAGACATGTTATGAATATTTTTTGTGTACAGTTGTGCTTATCTAAGGTGATATCAATGATAAGAGCTTCCTTTCAGTGGGAAACAATTCCAGGGGAGCTACATTTCCTTCATCGCATCTTTACTAATGCTATAAAGCTGCAGGGATCCATATTTGATTTCAGCACCTCTTTAGGGTTTTGTTTTTAGATTTATAAAATATGAACAGTTTCTAGTTTGATCTGCTTTCAAATTCTCAACAGATTGTTTCACTGGGGCCCATAAATAATATATTTAAGTTTATTTCAGCCAGAAAATTTATATGCTTTATTCCTTTAAAAATTTTCACTGTAACCTCAGAATTCTTTTTATTCTTTACCTTATGTTCTTCTTTTACAAATGTAAATAGACTCATCTTGTAGTCTTGATTTTTGAATTAGATGATTAGTTGGACATCTTTACCCAACCTTTTTTTAAGAATTCCTTTTTTTGAGTGGAAAAAAAAGTCTAAAAATAAAGATAATGCAAAATTTCCTGGAAAATTCAGTGTCAGACCACTGATTTATATTTTTATAAAACTGTCCTTTTTCACAGATTCCGGGAAAAAAAATCAAGCAGCAAAAAGACCGCAAACAACTGCAACAACAAAAAAACACCAAAACTTAGAAAGCTGACAGTCTAGAAATCATTGTACTGATTACTACAACTTGAGTATATCCACAAGTTTCTTGAGACAGTCATGCTGGTCAAAAAGATGTCAGGAACCACATTAACATATTTAAAACACAGAAAATCACCTGCTTATGTCTGGGATACTGACGATTTTGCTCCTACAGAAACCGTCTGTTAATCAGCAGACTGCTGGCATCCAAAGCATCCTGTGCAGGGCAGTACAGATCCTGTTACTTTCAATTAAACAAAATTTTTTGATTCTTGAACAACTGTAGTAACTTACTAGAGATTTCCAAGATTTATGAAGGAGTTTTCATGCAGACTTCAGACCTCTCTGTTTTAAAAGATGGCAAATTTTCTGTTGACATGTCCTTGTATAGGCCCATTTATTTCTTCTTTGTATAGAACAAGACATGTTATAAGATAGAGCAGCATTTCCTGAAGTTTGGCAGCTCTGGTTTTGTAGAAGACTTATGATGATTTTGTACAACTAGACGTGTAGTATTGAAAATATTGATTTTTGAATTTTAATTTTTTTTCCCTCTCTTTAGAGGTTTCAAGACCCAAACAGTTCAGACTTGTTGCCTCCTATGATTGTTACAGAAAACCCTGTCAGGGTAGCGTATTTCATTCATCATTGTCAGAGTCAGTCTTCCTAGGAGAAAACTGCATGTTTTAACTGCTTGTTGTTGTCACTTGAAGGCCATTAGGAAAAAAAGCAACAAACCAAACCAAAACACAATACTACAAGAACTGTTTTCCTTATTTAGAAACTCACAAGACATTATGTATTCCCATATTAGGACTTGTACAGAGTGGATTCAAATTTATTCTGGATTAAATCACTTTGTGGTTTTCCCTTTAAGACTTTCACTGGTGCTATTTCTAACGAAATCAACCATGCTTTACACAATGTCATCTCAAAAACTCAGAGCCAGTTACGGCTTCATTATAGAAGGGTTTGGAACTTTTAAGCATTTTTTGTGCAGTTGTCTTCATACTGGCATCTAACCCTTCTGAAGCATCATCAGAAGCCAGGTGGGAACTCCAAGACCACCTCTGGGATACCTCAAAACACCTCAATTTACAGAATGGATTTTGTGCCCTTATGAAAAGAGGTTGTTTGGGATTTACACATTTATTTGCAAATGTCTACAAGTACACTAGGTATTTTGATTCCTGTTATAATCAGTGAAAATCTAGTCAATGCAGTCAGGGAATTCAAAATCCCAAATAAATAGATATCCAAGACCTGGTTACCCAAATTCCACTACTATATGACTATAACAACGGTGCCTTCCATACCTAAGGGTATCTGAATTGATTTTTTGATACAGAACTGAATACTGTCCTTAATTAATAAAAGAGCAAAATGCAACTGTGTGGCACTGGAAGCTGCATTTCTGGGGCTGGAACAGCATGTGCTGCCCATGCATCTGTTACAGAGGCTAAGAGCAGTCTCCAACTCCCATCACAGAATTTTGTCTGGGCTGTAAATCCGTAAATATTTGGTGTTCGGCTTAAGCTGAAAAGGGATAATAGCCTGAAAATAGTAATATTTTTACTGCAGCTCCCTGTATGTAGTACAAGACCAAAAGAAGGTGCCCATACACCTGGTTGGATGGAAAGCATAGGACAAAAGCACACGAGAATGCATTAAAATGATACTACAACTCTAATCACAGTTTCTTCTGACACTCTAATTACTTTCCTGCCTGTGCAAGTATCTGACTTGCTGCATTTTTGCTGTTTTGTCTCAGCCTTTCCAGAGCTGCAGTGCCCCCAGCGATGGCCACAAACACCTGCCACTTTCACACTTTAGGGACAATACCATGGATGCTGTGAGGCCTCGAATGGGAAGAGTGATTTTGTAACTCCAAGCCAAAGAGCTGAGTTACCCCAGCACTGGCATTTAGTCAGCACTTAACTTATTTTCCTCCATGAAATGAATGCTTAGTATCTAAATAGAGTTCTTCACCTTCAGAGAGTTAAACAAACCTTAGCTAATTAATCCATACAGCATCCTGCAGAGGAGGTGAGCAATATCTCAATTCTCTTTTCAAATTCAAAGCCTGTAACAGATCGGCTTAAACCAAAGAAGTAAAAAGTAAAAATAAATGAAGATCTCTGTTGTGCTCAGTGGTGATTAAATCACTGGCAACAGCAACAGTTGTATCTCTCTTCTGTTATACATCTTGTCCAAGGTTTGAAGAAAAGATTTTTTTTTAATGTTATTTTAAGAAATATTTAGGCTAAAAGACAGATATAAGGTAAAATTATGAAGCTTAATAAAATACTAAATTAGTAACAAAAATTAAACCCTTCCTTGTAATAAAATATACTCAAATGTTTTGCCTTTAAAGGCAAAGCTCTAGAATTTTTAAAAATATTTAATAATATATTTTCTCCAAGATGCTTCCTGCTTCCACAAATCCCTAATTTAAATTCTTGAGAAAGTTGATAACTCAGTAGAACAGCTTATTGTGATGTGTGACCTGCTGCACTACTTCTGCCCTAAATTAAGGCCCTGCTTAAACCATCATGAATCTTATGCAGTGGTACAGGACAAACCTTTTTTTCTGAATTTTCAAGAATCTGCTTGACAAGGCAGCTGTCCTAACAGCTGTACGAAGGAAAGAGTTACAGATAAAGGATGGTCCCTGCCTTCTGCTTCCTCCAGCAATTCACCACACCTGTAAGCAGTTTGTGATTAAACACCATTTCTTAAAGGCTATTTGAGAGGTTTTCTCATCACTCAGAAGCACTTGTATTTTTGCTAGGGGAAGGTAGAGTCCCTTATTTGGGTTGGTATTCACCTGCCTGTGCAGGCAAACCTACCCCCTCTTCCGAGTGGTACAGGAGGTGGAACTGTGCGTGCCACTAAAAATTGTCTTATGAAGAATCAATATTCAGGTTTAACATGTACAAATCTCTCATGATACTTAACTTTACACAGAAAATCGCAGCAAAGCACAAACATTAGATTTTCTGGTTATTTATGTCAGACGGCGCCTGCAATGGCCGAGGTACTATTTGAGAAACAAATGGCTCGGGACATATGGCATTAAGTGACTTTTGGCAAACCTATAGAGCAAGGCATATGGCATATGATAACCTTGAAGGAAGAAGTGTCTCCTTGTATCTTGTTAAATGATATGATAAACCGATCTCTGATGCTTTTTCTTGACAGAAATTTGAAAAATGACATTGTTTAGACAGTATAAATTGGAGGGGGGTTGTGCTTATTTTACTACCCAACTGTGATTGCTAATTATGTCTAACTGGCAAACAGAGGAACTATTTTTTGTGTGTGTGAGCTGATCATATGGACATGAATATGAACACCCACCTTGTCAGCTATTGCCTTGTTTTATATAGTCCTATGAGATGCAGGTACCAGAGCATCTCACACACCTTAAGTAAATCTCACAGAAATGTTACAAAAAAGTTTGTTAAAAGTTTGAACAAGAATCTTTTGGTTTTAGGTAATTGCCCTTAAAATAATGAATAAATTAATTTAAGAAAGAAAATGCTATATTTTGTCCTAGACTTTTGTTTAAATATTATGTTAACATCATTTTCTGGCACTTTAAACAAAATTTTTTGTGCAAATTGTGTATAAGATACAGGTAATTCCTATGCATAAGTTTCTGAACTCTAATAATTCCATATCCCGTAATCATTAATCAGGTTTACAATTTTAACAAAAGAGAACTAGGAGTATGCAGAATGTTTTACCACAAAGATTTTATGCTACACAGTCTTGCTGAAAATTCCATAGAAAATTAGTTAGCAAAGTTGTAAATAAATCTCTTTTCCTAATCAATTTTTTTTCACTCAGATTTTCCAAGGCAAGGATATTACTTTGATGTGCAGTGATAAAACAAAAAGGGTGTTTAATGACAGTTTCAAGCCACACATAATAAGGTTGTTAATTTTATGATGGAATATCCAGTTTTCATTACCAACAGAGCTTGAATAAAAATTGAACCCTATTTTCCCTAAAAGAAAAATAAATTAGGGATATAGCCTTGACTTTCTCAAGTTTAAAGATGGTTTTTGCAGGATCAGGGATTAACATTCAGCATCCTGAAGCATATAAATCTAAAACTATACAGAAATCATTTTGTGTATTTCCTTCATCTGCATCAGAATCATTTCATAATCTGTCTCAGATTGGCACTGGAAGTGTTTTTATATTCTATAATGACTATTTGCATGGCCAGAGTAGCCAGTTTGGAGGTAAGCATATTCCTGCATCAGTTTTGTAATAAAAAACATTCCTGATGTAAGTCTTTGTGGAATTACAGCTGAGAGGATTTTTTCTTTTTTTTAGAAGAGGTTGGACTCAGTTCAACATCCTGAATAGCAATTCCAAATATCAGAGGACTGTGCCCACCAGTAGATCCAGCCAACTGGCATACACCAATGCCTACAGAGTAGTTTTCTGCAGCCCACAGGATGTCTGAAGCTGGTTATAGGAAACCTGACAGCACCTGAACTGATAATTATTTTGGAAATTTCGGTAGCCTTCACAGTGAATTTGTTCCTTACAATCAAGCCCATCTAATATTAGTCAATTTACTGGTTTTGGCTGGAGCATTTTCTTCACAGTGGCTGGTATGAGGCTGTGGTTTTGATCTGTGCTGGAAACAGTGTGGATAATGGAGGGATGTTTCAGTTACTACTAAGCAGTGCTTATATAGGGTTAAGGTCTTTCCTACTCCTCGCCCCATCCCACCAGTGAGGAGGCTGGGAGTGAACAAGAAGCTGGGAGAGGACACAGTCAGGACAGCTACTCCCAAGTGCCCAAAGGGATATCCCAAACCATATGAAAATAAAACTAGAGGAAAAGTTGGAGAGGAAGCCGCTGCTTGGAGACTGGCTGTTTGTTGGCTGGCAGTGAACAATTATATTAATTTCATCACTTGTCCCTCTTAGGTTTTGTTTTTCTATCGTTGTTATTTTCCTTTTCATTGCTTAGTACTGTTTTCTTAAATTATTTCATTTTAATTATTATTCTGTTATTATCTCAGCTCGTGAGTTTTCTCATTTTTACCCTTCCAATTCTCTTTCCCCATCTCACAGAGGGGTGGGAGAGTGAGCAAGCAGCTGTGCAGAGCTTAGTTGCCAGCTGGGGTTAAACTATAATGGTCGTATAATCTAACCACTCATTTAAACTTTTCTTTCACTCAGTATATAAAAAGGAAAACCTACAGGCTTTTTTTTTTTTGTAAGGTAGATACAGCAGTCAAGCTTCAAAAAACCCCACCTGAAAATTTAGACTAGATGAATAAAACTATGTCAGGTGAATCTCTTAAAGCATCATCTCTTCATCATCAAAGAACAATTTTCAATAGCTTCAAAAGCTAAATCTGCCTTTGACCTTCAGGGCTAATAGAACATATCTGATCCCATGTCCACAGAGCCAACAAGAGCCGTACATGTACCTTTAATAGGCTCTTGGATTTGGGCTATGCCATGCTACTTGTAAGCTGCTGAGAAAATGAGGAACACCCTCAGACTCTACGGAAGCTAATGAGGGGCAGGGGTCATCCTTATCTTTCTGGTCAGAAGAAGATGAAAGCAGCATTTCTTCTCAAAGACCTTCCTAGCTAATTATGCTCTGCATTTCCATGGACAAAGTATTGACCTCCCTACATCACTAGGAATTGTGTCTTCAATTTTAATAGAAACCAGATTACACTGTAGGCATCTAACTGACCACATTAATGCATATATAATCTAGGAGAGAATAGGAATAAATCATCAGACTAGTTTGATACTATTTAGGCTATTTAAAGATAAGTTCAGGTTGTAGAACACGTATAGGTATTCCTGCAAAGAACGTCTAATAAATGAATTTAATAAAAATTAAAATGAAACAATCATAAATTCAGATTTATTTTCATTAGATTAATATAATTTTCAACTATTCATTAAATGTAATTAAAAAAATAAACTATACTCTTCAAACTCCAGTTGCATCTTCTTACACTGATGATTTTATAATTACAAAGGAAAATGATTCTAACAGAAAGGAAATTGTTTGCAAAAAGGTGTTAAAATTGATTTTTGCTAGGGTAGCACACCAAATACATTTTAATAAAGTAGTCAGACTGGGATTGGACACAAGATCTGTAACAGGCACATTTAAAGACTAGCTCCCATCCTCCAAAAATAACCCCCTTGTGTCGATTTTAATTATGAACTGACATCATTAAAAAGAAATGACCCTACACACTCTTGATTCAGAACACACATACTTTATAAGAAATATCATATTACTGCTAATGCATTGCAAATAATTACCTTATCAACTGCTCAGAGCTTAAGCAGATTTTTTTATACTTCATAAAGAAAAATAAACATCATCATGTAGACCCAAGCTTTTATAGAAGAAATTCTGCTTTCTCTTCTCAGTTCTCCTATCAAGCTCATGCCTGTTTAATGGAAATTACTTGCAGATCTTATATGGACAGGAAATTTATACAAATAGAATTTGTATATTAAACTGATACACTTTTTCATTTCTGTTGCAAATCTACATACCCACTCATATCCTTCACTGATCACACTTAGTTAATGTACTGATGATCCTGACTTGGTTGCACCTGAAAACGCTGCACCACCAATAGCTGGGTGCACACACAGAACACAGAAAGACCGAGCAGAAAAAGACATCTCCTTCTTTGAACCCACTGGATTCTGAGCTGCTATTTTTTTCAGTCTGTTTCCAAAATGGTCCAGCGGGACACTAAATCATGGTGCTGGACAGCCACAGGAGAGGATGGCTCAACAGCAGGGCTGGCAACATGCTGCCTGTCTTCTGCCCCACAGCCCCAGGTTTGGCAGGTAGCACTGGGAGAGAGATTGCTGCTGCCACCACCACTTTGCCTCTGCATTCCTGAAATCTCCCTCTGTGTGCACATCTTCATCACAGCAAAGCTTTACCAAGTTGCCCTGGCAGGGAGGAGAAACTTAGCCAGCTCCTTTGTTCTGCTGACAGTGTTTGTTCACATTCTGCTTATTTATCTTTTCTTAATGATGCACCCAGCATTACATAAACAGGGTATGCTAACTTCCTAATTATATAATGTTGAGTATTAATTGATACAGTACATTATTTGTAATGCCTTCAGTGTCTCTGGTCTTTGCAATTACGGCATCTGCTTATACACACAGGACTCTCTCTACAGCCTGGAATGTCAAATTACAGTACAGTCTTATTTAAAAAATGGATTTCTGTGTGTAAGGTCACGAATAGGCTGTAAAGCAGGGCAGACAGAGATCTTTCAAGTGAACAGATTTGGAAGCAGCAAGGCAACTCAATGTAGTTTTTCCCTGACACGAGTTAAAACCAACTTTTTTGTGATTTTTCTAAATAAAGCTTTCAAATATGCATACTTTATAAAACAAAATAATCACTTAACATAAAGTTATTTTTTAACAGTTTTGAAATAAAATGAGCCCCTAATTGTTTTACGTCCGTTGCTTACCTTCTGCCTTTCTCTGCAGTCATTCTACAGTAACTCACTTAAAATTCAGAAAAGAGGTAACTATTCTTCTGTACTCCTAGGATGAATTTCACTGGGTTTAATATACATTTATAGCTATTAGAACTGAATTTCTATGCAAATTATATTTATTTCTTATTTTAGCTTTATCAAAGAAATAACTTTTATCACTTGATAAGATGTCTGACACTTTGAAAGCCAAGAGGGATGTTCTGTCATGAATAACATCTTTAGGTCAAGACAATACTATTCAGATCAAGTCAAAGCAAAGGAGTTGGACAAAAAAAATCACTTCAATTCAAGGGCAAAATAAGAAAAAGTTGACTGGAAAAATCTTTCCACAGCTTGTGTTAGCAAGAGGGTCTTCTGGGGAAGATTTTTCTGTGCTGGTGGGGATCAAATCACCTGTCAGGTTTATGAAGGGACACATCAATCAGATTTGACACATTGCTGATTGCTCCATTAAATCACCACAGTGGTCCTCATTTGTCTCATCAGGTCAGATGAATTTTCTTTTGAGGAGGCTTGAAATGGTAAACTGTTTTTCAAATTTTTGATTGAAGACTTTTCTTGTCTAATGGATCATAAAACTCTATCCAAATAACAAAGTACTTTAGAACACACACTTTTTTTCTGTTACATATGTTGAACAAGCAGATGTATTTGTTTTTTCTTTTTTCTTTTTTTCTTTTTTTTCTTTTTCTTTTCCTATTCTTTTTTATTTTCCTATTGTTTTTCTCTTTTCTGTTTTCTTTTTTCTCTTTTTCTTTTTTCTTTTTTTTCTCTTTTCTTTTCTGTTTCTCTTTTCTGCTTCTCTTCCTTTGCTTTCCCTTTACATCTTTCCCCTTCTCTTTTCCATCTCATCTCTCATTTCTCTTATCTTTTCCTCCATTAGAAGCTACATAAGATATTCAGAAAATCAAAGTACATTCCTTAAAGTTCTCTACTAAATTTAGGTCAAAGAAAAAGAAGGAAAAAACATCGAACAACTCTGGAGGACAATAAAGCTTTTAGAATGCAGAGGTTTCCTCTGACAAAGTAGCTCTGAGACATGTATTATATGATTTCATTACATTTCTGGGTTTTCTATTAATATTTTCCATGTGCACCTAGAGCTTTGGATGTATGAATATTTAAACAAAATAAAGAAATGAATAAAAAAAATGATCACTACTTTAAATATCTCTCTCTTGACTTTTGCAAATAGGGATGTGGTAGTCTCAAATCCATATTTGAATAGATTATGCTTATACATGACCTGACACTGGGAAGATGACTTTTTGTAGCCATGACCTTGGCAGCCCTTTGATGGAATCTTGAGAACAAACCTGTGACCCAGCACCTTCCTGATTTGAAGTTCTCTGGAAATAAACCTGCTGTTGACATTTCAGCATGGCTGCTTCCCTCTTGAGCCAGCATAAAGAAACATCACAGCACATAACACTTCCTGGTTGCCGACAGTTAGCCTATACAATCTGTATTTCAACATCTCTAACAGACTTAACTTAAAATCTCCGTCTCTGTTAAAAGCCACTTATATTTCTCCATGCACTGATTCACTTTGAGAGAGCTTAATCAAAATCAAAAGAGGACAAAAATAAGTAAGTAAATAAATAGATAGATAAAGGTTAAAAATTTTTGGAAGCTCTACAAGCCGGCTCATGTGTCTCTTTAGTCAAGGGCCTTTCTGAGGGGCTGTCCTTACATCCAATGTGCATAAACCATTCATGATCAATCAGGAGCCAGTGCACACAATCGTTATGGACATGGATGGGGGACATTGACCCAGGACTGATTTAAGGTCTGGGTAAAGAGGTTAATTATGCAGCAAAGCAGCCTGTCAGTCAGCATTTTCCCGGATTTTCTTTTGCCCAAGATAAAAACTGGCACAGTGGATTTCTTATCTGCATGGCTCCCTTCCACTAAAGAGTAACATCAAAAAGATATATTCCCCAGAAAGAATATGCACAGGAGAGACAGAGGGACTATGTGTAGACAGCTCTGAACAAGGAAAGTAACATTCTCCCTAGCATCTTTCCACCTGCCTGTCACAGTGGGAGGCCTGCAACAGGTTATCTGGATATGCCTGATGGTATGGTAATCAGCCAGATTGATTTTCCCTGCAAATATTCTCTGTACTTCTCTCAGCGGGACTGGCCTTGAACCCAACTTACTTTTGCACCATAGATACGATGTGTCAAGCCTCAGATGTACAGACTAGAAGGCAAAGCAAGTCAAGGGTCCCTGAGACAGCCATTGTTTACCCACCTTGCGAGAAACGAATGCACCAAAAGTGGGGAGTCAATTACAGAAGGCTGTACACACAGAAGCTAAAGACAGATCTCTTAATTGAATTAATAATGTATGTAGCAAAAAGAGCTGCTTTTCCCCAGGAAAAATTTGTTTCAACAAATACATCACTTTGCATAAGGGAAAGCACTGCTGCAGCCTAACTCTGGTAAAATAGCTTTCCATTGTGATAATGGTCATGTCCCATTGCAACTGGCTTATGGAATTAAATAGAAAGCTGAAAATGATGCAGATCCTTACTGGCAATGACACAACAGCTGCTGTCTGACTGTTTTTGACTGAACCTCTGGTTTAGCACATTCTTACTAAATTTAGTTGGGCATATTTGAGGAAGACCACTCTGCTTGTGGAGTCTCAAGAGCGGATCATAACACCTGGAAAACTCTGGTTACAGACTCTTAATTTCTGCTTCACCAGAAGCTAAGTAGATTGATGAGTTGTTAAATCTATGCCTGACATGCTGAAAAAATTCTCAAATATTTGGAAAAGGTCATAATTGAAGGTTTTCTTGTCAGCTTGAAAAATTAGAAAACACAGCAGAGCCACCACATCCTAAAGATAGGTATCTGTCAGGGTAATAACAAATGCATGTTCTTGTATCTGCTAAAAATTAGTGAAGGTCTTATTTCAGACCTCTGTATAAAAAGAGCTAAGTATAGAGAATATCAATAAATACCCAACAGCTTTTGTGTCCATGCAATTTTAAGAAGTATCAACTCTGTTTCCTGCATGTCTGACACATATGATGACAAGAAACCAGCTCTCTACAAAATTAGCTAAGCACTATTGAGGCTTAATTCAATATAATGCATCTGAGCCCCAAAAGACAGAACCCTGCCCTTTGCTTCATCAAAGAGCTAGCCTGAGGTGAGGAAACAAAGAGAGAGTTACCTGTGGTGTTATGCCAGCCTTTTCACCTCCTTATCCAAGGGAATGTTTGTCTGTTCTTGGTCCAGTTTTCCCAGTTTTCTGGTCATGAACTGCAGCCCTATCCCCATTAGAAAAAAATCCCAAACTAAAACATTCCAATAAGGAGAACATCTGTCCATAGCTTTGCTCTATTTTTGTTCAAAATGTCATAGGAGTGAGCACATTCATAATTTCAATAAAAAGTCCTTGAACATTTAAATAAAGTATGCAAAAGTGGTATTATTAAAAAGATGTTTAAAGACTTGAATGAGAGATTTAGAACTGTTGGTAGGTATTTCAACTACTTCTGTTACAAATCACTGAGATATGGGCATGTGGTTCTATATTATTCTTGTAACGTATGGATTCTTGAAACTTTATTCTAGGCATGTGCAGGTTTGTGCACTTCCACTGTTTTTATCTCCAGCTTTCATATTTATAAGATGTGTTTGCATTTTAAATGATCTGATTTTTCACTTGATGTTTATTTAGTATTCACTTTGATATTGAAACTTTTGCTATGTCATTTGAGTTATACACATTCCAAGGACTTAGGCCGTCACTTTGGTATTTTAAATGTTTAAATGATATGTGAAATATCTCCTTGAAGAAACAGTAGCTGTATTTCAATTTGACTTTTCAGCTGTAACTGCCAGTGTATATCAGCCCTGTAAAGAGTACAAAATGTGGGCAAGTCCAAATGGGCAAAAGTAATTTGTTTGGAATGTAATCAAATGGAAAAGAAAGAAAACACTTTAAGTGTTAGTTATTACAAAAGCATAAATTGAGATAAGTGGTTTTTACACTTATAATTGGAACTTCCCATTATGATACACAGTAATTTCACAGCTTTCATCTTCTAAAGGACAGCACTTTAATTACTTTGAGGTTTTAGACTTCATCACATAGACACAATGTAATAATTACACCATATTCATACATAGAATATTATGTATTCTATCTCCTCTTAAAGAACTATTATTACCAGGAAGCCTCAAATCATGATACTTGTGTAGACTAGACTGATTTGGCTGGTATGTCACACAGACAAATTCTTTCCTCTGTGTTTACATACTCTCCTATGTCCCTATATACTCCTACAGTATTCCCCAGCTATTTCCTTTTCCAGCCTTGTCCACTCAGCTCAGCTTTTCACTCAGTAGGAGTCCCAGCTGAGTCTCCCTCTTCCTCTCCCTTTCCCAGTCCTCTGTCACACACATTTATCCCACTAGTGATCATCACAAAAATCATGTGAATTTATGAGGCTTCAGTGGAATTTCGTGGAACCCAGTTAGGTGATTCATTTTATTAAAAGGCAGACAAGTAAGTGACAAGAGACAGACAAATGGACTATGTAATTACAGAAGCCATGTTTGTTTGGGAAATGAAGATACGAGGCTCATAATTTTAAAGACTACAGCAAGCAGGGTTTTGAAGGCATATAAATGATATTTCAGTGTAGCCCACTTCCTATTCCCTTTGGTGAAAGATTTTCAGTACAAGAAAAGAATGCTGACAAGACACAAATACTCTTTTAGAGAGATGGCTGATAGGTACACCACTTCTCCAGCATCAGCTGATGCAATAGGAGCCATGCCTCAGGGTACTAATTCATTTATTTATTAAACCTTAGCAGTTTATCTATAACAACTAATTTGATACTTTATGAACAAAATAAATAGCAAAGATACTTTCTGACATTTGTGTTTATTGTTCAGTTCCAGGCAATAAAAGCTGAGTTGAGGAAGAATGGTCTTGTTTCATTAGTTGAACCTTTTTTTAATATTTCTATGGCAGATAGATAGAAATAATCAATTTTCTTTCATCAATTTCATTTAACAGACATACTGGATCTTGAAAGTGGAAGATTTCACAGTTTTCACTGTTGATGGCTGCAGCTGGGAATCCTCTTAGTCCTCCCAAAAGTCAGTAACTCTTAGCAAGAATGCTGTGTCTTTGGGACTTGGAGATCAGCTTTGACACAAAATAACATAACTGTTGTCACAAACACATTAAGAAACTTTCAGTTTTTAACACACCAGTGTCATGGTCCATTAGTTGTTCTAAAGCTAATGAAAGATCTCAATTATGGACACAATGTGCAGTTAGGAACCCAAAATATGGATGTGAGGGACAGCCATATTTCTAAACATACTGCTGCTCTAAAATTTCTAAGTAACTACCATAGTAATACTGTTCTAACTACTTGGGTTAAAACTGCGACAAACAGTGTCAGAAAAGGTCACCAATTCCTCCCTTTCTAACACTGTGCCATGTGGGACATCACAAGCAACTTGACTCCAAGGTAGATTAATAGGGGGTGGTTAATCCTATCCTGTTCACCTCTGTTCTAGAAAACATGCCCGCTCCATTTTACTACAGCTGAGTACCTCCTATTTTCTTTGTCAGCTTCTCAAGCAAACCTCAGCAGTGTACCCTCAGCTAGTTTGAAGCTAGTTTGACACCAAAGTGGTAGGAGTGAATGACTTGCCAAAGGACCATCCAGAGCAATCCTGAAAAACTGGAGAAAAAGGCCAACAATAACCTCACGATGTTCAACAGGGGAAAGTGTAACATCCTGAACCTCAGAAGGAACAATCCCACGCTCCAATATATGCTGAGGACCAGCCAATCGTGAAGCAGCTTGTCAGAAATGAACCTGGGGGTACTGGTGAACACCAGGTTGAACATAAGTCAGCAATTCACCCTTGCTGGAGAGAAGGCAAATAGTACCCTCAGCTGCAGTAGACAAAAAAATTTCCAGGCAGGTGAGGCAAGTGTTGCTTCCCCTTTACTTAGGTTTATTTACTTTTTTTTTAACCCTTTACAGGTTGAACATAAGTCAGCAATTCACCCTTGCTGGAAAGAAGGCAAATAGTACCCCCAGCTGCAGTAGGTGAGGCAGGTGTTACTTCCCCTTTACATAGCACTGGTATGTAAACCACACCTGAAGAGCTGTGTCCAGTTCTGGGCTCCCTGTGCAAAAGAGACACGGACATACTGGAGAGTATTCATTGAGGGGCCACCAGGATGATTAAGGGCCAGGAGCACCTCTCCGATGAGGAAGGTCTGAGGGATCTGGCATTGTCCAGTACAGAAAATAGAAGGCTTGGAGTGACCTTATCAGTTTATGTAAATACCTGAAGGACAGAACCAGGCTCTTTTCTGTCGTGACCAGTGACAACAGGCACAAATTAAAACACAGGAAGTTCTGTGTGAACATCAGAAAACACTGTTTCACTGTGAGAGTGGCAGAGCACTGGCACAGGTTGCTCAGGGAGGTTTTGGAGTCTCCATCCTTGGAGATATCCAAAAGCCATTTGGTCAAAATCCTGGGCAACTGGCTCCAGATGGCCCTGCTTGTGCAGAAGGATTGGATCAGATGATCCCCAGAGAACCCAACCTCAACCATTCTTTGGTTCAGTGATTCTGGGAAACCATAACAAAAATTCCACTTGTCTGTAGAATCTTTGCATAAACAAATAGAGAAATGAGATCTAACTCCTTTAGAAAGCATGAATTTGTATTTTCCCATTGTTTTCCTCTTTACTCAAATTCTTGTGGAGATCACATAAGATCAGCTGTCAGATCAGGAGTCTCAGTAAAAATGTGTTCAAATGCTAGCCTTACTTCTGAACAGTGAAGAGGGCCACATTTCCCAAAAAAACCCAGCAGATACTTAGAGTATTTTTCTTTTAAGTTGTTATAAAACTGACTTATTTGTTCCTAAGTATTTTGTGACTGAGCAGATTAAAGAAAACCGGAAAGAATATTTATATGTAAATTCCCTTATTTTGTCTTAATTTTTAAAAAGTGTTTACTTTGGCTGTAAGGTTCATAATTTTTGTAATTTCTATAGCTGAAAAAATTATATGGAGCAGCTTCTCTTTCACGCCAACAGAAGGTGGGTTTAATTAAATATTTTCCTTGTTCTGTTTAGACAAACCACTAGCGACCCTAGAATTTCTTTATGTCATAGATTATTTTTGTTTCATCTCCTCTTCTTCTTCTTCAAGGTAAATAGGATTTTCATTTGGCTATGTTTTATTTTTCTGAATATTAAATTTTGATGTGAGGTTTCCTCATTTTACTTTCATAAACCTCCAAACGCCCTGCAGTTTCATTTTCCTTTATTTGTATTTCTCATGTTTCTTTTCCACAGTACGGTTATCTCTGTTAATTGGTTATTGTTCTTCACTTTCAAGTTCTGCCTCTATTGTTTAATTGCTGGACTGAGTGGAGAGCAACTAACAGAATTTATGCAGTGTCCAAACTTTTGACCCTGAGCAGAGACTTACCATGCTAACATTTCCCTTGAATTTTTGTACACATAAACCTTAACCTGATTTAATTTACTCAGCTACTGCTTAAAAAGTGGTGAATAAACAAAATTTAAATAAATACATATGATTATAAAATACTGTTCTGAAGAGTACATCTGTTTCCTGAAGCATAGAAATGAGCAGGAATGACAAATTTTGGATTGACCCAATTTTTGCCATTCCCAGTGTAATCAGAGGAAATCATAGCTGCCTATTTAAAGATTACATGGGAAATTCAGGTGAAAATATGATTTAAATGAGATTACAGCAAGCAAGCTTAGGAAAAGGAAGTGTACTTGTGCAATGAATTAAATGTTATGTGGGTAACAAGAACATATATCTCAGTTTTCCTAAGTACACTTTCATCTAAGCTTTAGAAAAAGCAGCAGCTAGGAAAGTAAAACAGAAATCTAGTTCTTGCCCTTGTTGGGTTAAATCCTAACAAAGAGAGCAATTTCTTCCATTGCAAGTTGTTATACTTACAGGTGGAGGTTCCTTAATACATATTTTTTTACCATCTTCTCTGCAGATAAGATAAACTGATGGATCTGCCCTTGGCCAGTGACGGATGCATCAGGGGGAGTTTCTGGCTTCTCATAGAACACACCCCTGTAGCCCAGCCTGCTCTGCCACTACCCCGCCATGGGCAAAATACTTGTCATGCAAACCAATACAAGGCTTTAACCATCTTATTCTCTTTCTGACTTTCTCTACTTTATTTTTTCTCTTTTTTTATCCCTTCACTTTTCTCCCTAAAATCCTACTTTGGCATTTCCCTTTAAAGAAAGGCTGTTTGAACTGCTTTTCCTATGGAAGTCAATTCTTAAGAGACAGAAAGAGGTTGGTGGTTATAAACAAGCTATTATTAATGAATAAATCAACGATGTTCTTAAGTTTAATCTCAATGTAAAGAAAATCTTCTTGTATACTGTGTAGTATTCTCAGAAAACGATAAAGTTAACAGCCTGAAAATAAACTATGAAAGCCAGCAGATATTATCTATGAAAGAGTCATTGGAATAACTGACAGACTGAGAACATCAGTTGTCTCATGCCTCACAAATAAATAGACACTGGCATTATAGCAGCGATTATTAATGTAAGAATTACTTTTTCAGAGAAAATTAAATACCAACTGTTTACTCTAGATATTTGTTAGAATAATGTAGGGAAATATGCAACTGCTTTCATGTTATTATGATTAACAGACCAAAACATTTTCTAACTCAATAAAATGAAAGTATTGTATGACCCCTGGTGAATCACTTGTTACCCAGTCCCATTAAAATCTTTACAATCTCTTTGGAACTCTGAAAGCAGTTGAGAACAAACCAGTGGGAGATGGCAAGTCAGAATTATAATTTAATAGGAAAATTAAAAATAAATGCAATAGTTTTAGAACA
Organism: Machaerirhynchus nigripectus; assembly: GCA_013397975.1. NCBI lineage: Eukaryota > Metazoa > Chordata > Aves > Passeriformes > Dicruridae > Machaerirhynchus > Machaerirhynchus nigripectus. The sequence goes on along the minus strand of VZRQ01009384.1, from coordinate 641,728 downwards.
CTGACAGAGTCAGGATACAACCTGACACCCTGTTAGTCAGGAGGGTGGTAGCAGTCCAGATGAAGTGGTCCTCTCAAAGCAGCAATCCTGTAGAAGGGTCTGGTCTTCACCTGACGGTCCAACAATAGCTCTTGTCCTCTGGGAATCCACTAGGTAAAGGCTCCTTTTGCTGCTCCAAATCCCACATTATATCCAGGTGGGAATGCTTGGCTCCTCCCCCCTGGCCAGAACATCTCACAATGGGGTGATGTAATTCTATGGGTCCTGCCATGGGTCCTTAATTGCCCATTAACAGAGATAGCCCCCAGAGGGAGTTATCAGGGATGAGTCATGGCAGGAGATAACGAGCACTGCCACACCTGCTTTAACAGCTTGTGAAGATGATAACAGAATACATACTGTTGGTTACATCTTACATTGTAACCTAGGACAACTACTCATCCTCTGTGACACAATCATTTAAGTCCATATGCAACTGGACCACCAGTATCCCATCCAGAAGAGAATTTCTTCACCTGATTTAGAGGCTCAAGTTTTTAGTGCATTGAATAAAGTTTTCACTTTCATCAAAATGACTGAGGAAAAGCCATGCAAACTATGTATGTGCAATCCAAGTTTGATGAAGGATTGTTAACACTCAACTAGACCTTGAATTCTACACCTATTGATATAGACGACATCCATATTTTCACTGCACATATGCCAAGAGGTCAGTGCTGGCATCCAATGGTTTTATTGGTGAAAATTAATGAAATTTGTTATACATAATTCAAATGCTATTTCTTTTATCTATGTTATACCCATGCTGACATTGTTCAAGAACTGTTTGTAGCTAACTCATTAATAACACATTTTTAATATAGCACCAAACAACAGACTTGAAATTTTGACCACATATTTCATAGATTCATTCTGCATCATTTGTATTATGCATATTCCATGAAATCTTCCAGAAAAACTATGACTACATTTTAACATTGGATTACAAATCTCACATACTGAGCTGGTTCAAAATCTAGATCAAATATTTGTATAATAAACTGACCATTTTATGAAAAAAAAAAAATTCATTAAAAAATGTGTGCTTGCCCATATTGGCTGTCAAACTTATTTTTCTAGCTCCCTTTCCATGAAATCAAGTAATCACAGGACCTCCTCACTGGCCATTACAAATTTGAAGGGCAAGCAGCAATATTTCAAATCTTACTCTCATCCATACCTACACCAAATGACATTCTATCTGCTACTGGTATTTCAGGGCAAAGGTGTTCAGAATTTGAGACAGACTATAGCATTATGAATAAGTAAGAGTTAACCAAAGGGTAACTTCTTAGCCCTCCATATGGGCTCCATAAAATCATATATGAGGTATTTGGGAAAGATCTCCTTTTTTAATCTGTGGTATTATCCACTTGGAAAAGGAAGTGATGCATACAGTGCTTGTGATGTCATCTGCCATATGCATTTTGATACTTTACAATTGGGTTTGGTTTTTTTTTTTGAAGAGACTTTGAAAAAGAACCTGGATTACTAAACAATTTTAATAACAAAAATCAAATAACATATTGGTTTTCCTACACTGAAACAATGGATGTTGTAATGCTGCCAATAAAAGTACGTGTTGTACACTCTACATAAATTATGTCAATTCCATGGAACTGATGATCTATTCAGACCACTGAGAAATCTGCACATCTCTCTGGAATGCAACAGAGTTAATCTTTTTCCAGTCAAGGGAAAAATCTTGCACAAAAAGGGCACCTTTCCAAACTGACCTTCCATGAATTTCTGCATGAATTAGAGATTTCATGGATCTCTTTTAGAAACTGTAAGAATCTACATGTTCTTTATCCCCTCCTAAAAGTGCAACAACTGGTATCAATTAATGCTGTTGTCAGCTGTTCTGCAAAAGTGGTGAAATTTTTTCTAGCAAACTCCTGCCATGCCCCCTGTTCCATCTTGCTCTGCACATAAAAGGTTGGATAGCAATTTGGCAGAAATCTTTGAATCATGAATTCATCCTGTTGAATCAAAAAAATATGGCTGGACAACAAAGGACAAAGGGGATCTGGATATTCAGAAAATGGCTGAATCATCAGCAGCTGAAGCTGTCCCAGAACTTACAAATACAGCTTCATTTTTTCCTGCCAAATCTGTGAACACATGGAATAGACAGCAGCTTAACTCCACAGGCATGTACAGGCTACAAACCGATATTAATAACTGAAGGCTGAATGCACAAAAAATTACCTAAATGAAAATTACCCCAATGAAAGTTACCCCAATGAAAATTTGGAGAAAGATGCTAATGTCACTGTTAATGGCACTGGTAATGGCACTGCTAAGGTGTAACTCTTCTGACCTATCCAGGGCTCTCAGGACAGAAGAGAACACAACCTGTTCTCCACAAGCCTTGACCAGTTGTCTCAAGGCACTGAAAACCCCCTTGTTTTGAGCAAACCTGCTGTTTGTTGGCAGCTTTCATGTTGGGTCTTTGTTGGAAACCCTCTGGGAAACCAGTAGCTGATAATAATCAATGGGCCATACCAGACTGGGAAGTTTCTTGGTGATGTCTCTCACCCAGGCCCCAGGGAGGCAACAAACCTCGCTATGGATTGGGTCTGGTCAACTGCTTCTGCAATGAACAAGGACATCTTCAACTAGATCAGGTTGCTCAGAACCCCATCCAACCTGACCTTGAATGTTTTCCACCACATCTATTGGAAACCTGTCCTAGTGTTTTACCACCTTCATTGTAAAAAACTTCTTTCTGTCTAATCGAAGTCTACCCTTGTCCTGTTGCAACAGGCTCTGCTAAAAAGTTCTTCCCCATCTTTCTTACGGTCCCCTTTAAGTATCGAAAGGCTGCATCTTATGAATAAGAACAAGAAGTACCAAAAACACGAGGAAAAAGGATATTGGATTACTCTGGTTTGGTTACAGCGAGACCAAATGAGAAGCTTCTGCTCAGCTAAATATACAAAGCACACTGACAGTTTCTGCCACCTCAGATAGGTAATTGCTCCTCTTGCCTATTCATTACAGGCCATGTGATAGAAAGTTCATTCTCTTAAAAATCCCAAACAAAACAAAACCAAAAAAAACCCAACTCTATTGCAGAATTATGATTTACCAATAAAATCATATACTGTCTCATTTTTGTAGTCTCACTAGAATTATCTACACTTATATGTTGATCGAGGACCCTCCTAGCATTTTCCCCCACATCCCAGGCTCTCATAACACCCAATCCCTACAGTGCCAGCCACCCCAAAGTGTAACTATCCTTAGCATTTTTTCATGAAAGGTCCAGCTTCTGGCTCTGGTTTTTATTTTTTTTTAGCAGAGAAAGTTGCTCTCTGGCAACTATCTTCTGCTGCAAGTTTTTCAGAGACCTTTTGAGTGACTGACAAACCACAGAGCTTTCCACAGAAGGGAAGAAGCAGCAAAGCTAAAGGTGAGAGCGTTCTAAAGTTACCGGTGCCTCAGAAGATCCAAGGTTTCCCATGCATCTTCAAAGCACAGCCAGAGTGGTATTACTAACCAGAGCTGATTTCTGACATCAATAGTTCCCAAAACCGTGTTCTTTGAGGATAAACACAAAAAGAGCTCCATGCCAGAGATATAAGGATTTTCTAGAGTTGCTCTCCTTAGCAGGACTGGGGTGAAGGAAACTATAGATAATTTGAGAGCACTTTCAAAAGATACTACCTTTTTTTTTCAGCCTACATGTCTCCTTCATCACAGCAATGGACTTTTATCTTGTTCCCCATCATCCTGACTTTCCAAAATCCTGGTACAGTGAAAACAGCCTTCTACAGGGTATGAGTTGTTAGCTAGTCCTTGAACAAAAATCAACTATTCCCTAAGAGTTCTGTGTTTGTGGGGTTAATCTTTGTTCATGTAATGCTTTGTCAGTCTCCTTTTTTCAGCTTTATTACCTCTTGTCAGCTATGTAAAAATCACTTAGTGGCATGAACCTTCTTTTTTGAATTTAGCCTCTCAGTTTATGTATTTGTCATCCTCTTAAAGTCATAAACATTGTTTTCATTAGTAAATATGTGAGAGTGGTGAGAGTGCTGCTGTAATACAGCTTTTTTTTTTTCTTTTTTCTTATCTTTTTGTGGAAGATCATCTACAAATGCTGCTCAGTTTTTCCAGAAAGACTGTGTACACAGGGTAGTAAAGGTTCCAAAATGACCATGTTTTCTGTTCGCTGCACAGACTGTCATCAGAAAGGGTCTTGTTTGGAAACTTGTTGAGCAAGTATTTTAATGATTTGTAAAACAGCCTAGGAAGAAAATAAATTCTGTTTTAACAAATCTGTTTATGTTGCCTGTTGTCTGTTACCATCAATAGCCATTATTTTTTAATTTTAAAACTTTAATTATTTTTTTCCTTCTAATTAACGCCCAAAGGAAGAATCCCTTGCTGTTATTAAGTAATACTTCCATTTCTAAAAGTTGAAATTCCTTTAAAAAAAAATTCTTTCCCCTCACAGTTACTTCTGTTCTCAATAAATAATACCTAATCCCATTTACAGAGGTACTAATTTATCTGATTAATTTGAAAGTATGTGATGTATAAGCAATGTATATACCTAAGCAATCTTAACTCTATGTGAACAGAAGTACAGAATTTACTGATATTAGAAGACTCATAGCATGTGCAATGATGTTAGAAAAGCCTCATGGTAACTTTAGAAGTAGGAGGAGAGCAAAGGTTAAATTCTTAATAAAGAGAGGAATGCAGAGAGATGCAATATTAAGCTCCATGAAGTCTCTATACTATTAAATAGTTACAGTTCTTATTCTGTGTCCTGAATTGGCATATCACTCATGCTGGGGCAACCAGGAGAGCTGAAGGAGAAAATAAAAATAAGTCTAAAGTCCTTGACAGCTGTTGTGACAAATTTGGTCTGGAAGCCAGCATTGAGAATAGCATGAGTCTTCTGTACCAAAAGAACCCAGATTCTGAAACCACAAAAGCTAATTTTTTGCAAGGTAAATCAAACACTGACATTTCATCTACTTCTACCAGCAGAGGATGTACCCCACTTAATCAAAAGAAGTGGTGAAGCTGAAAGTGACAGCCAAAAATGCAAAGGCAAATGACAATTTTTCATAACTGAATGACCATCCATAACATGCTGAGTATATAGGTGAGAAACATTTAATGATAAATTTAACATCCAGAGAAGATACTGTCATCGTGCACCATGATACATTTAAAGGAATTGGAGAATCTGAGCATATTTGCATAGAAATAAATGTATTACGTATATGTAGTTACAGTAAGATAAATTCTGCTGCACTTGGAATATCTAAAATGCAGTTGTTAGGCTGGATGAGTAGTTTCACTACAATCAACAGTAAAGTTAGGGCAACAAGCTATGGAATAAAGTATGTTTGAAGTGATTGAAAGTATCAAAATTTTGTCCTTAGCCAGTGAAAAAGAGGGCAAATTGATATAACAAGAGAATACATCAGCACATTGATTGGAGCAGAAAAAAGTGAAAAACAAAAAAAAAAGGACTCAGTATGTTTAACACCAGAATGGCGCCATGGCTATTACCTGCCCAGGACTGACACCAGAAGATTTGCAACACTGATTAAAAATCAAGCAACTTGTTACAATTTCAGATAAGAAACACGGGGTCTGGCAGGTGAAATTAGACAGGTACATCTCTTTTTAGGTGCCTCTAAATCTCCAGGAGGACATTATCAGTTTTCTAGATTAACATTTGAGATTAAATGAGTCAGTGAAATATTGTAGAAAGAGAGTTATGAGGCACTTGGTGATACTTCCAGAGAAGATATAATTGCTGATTATATGATTATTGCTTCAACTGATGAAGCACAGCACGATAGTACCCCAAGAGCAGCAATGTTGAAATCAAGAGGGAAAAGATTAAATATGACAGAGATACAGTAGAAAGAAATAGACATAAAATACATCCTGGACCATGTATTATTTCAAAGTGACTAAAAACCCCACAGCTATTATGATATACTAATGAATTCCAATAAGAAAAATCAGAGATCCTTACAGAGAAATTATGTGTGATACATAAAACACATCTTAATAATTTAGGAAATACTGAAGTATATTTTTCAGTCATACAGAATTCAGTTTTTGCTGCATTGAGATCTCTTCCGTAAGTCCTTGCAACAGAAAATACTATCTTCTTTTATGGTGTTTATATCATCGCTTACCTTTTGAGCAATTTACAATTTTTAAGGCACCTAGATACAGACAAGCACTAATTCCTTGTTCCAACTTTTAGAAAAGACCGATTCCTTGTGGTTTGTTCTTGTTCTTCCCCACTGCCTTATTCAACACTTTCTAATGTCTTGTATGAAAAAGAATAGAACCATCACTCATCCCACAGGCCCACACAAAACGTGAGACTGACCTTACTGGAGCAGAAAAATGCAGAAGGCACTTAATCTCATCTTTAAATTTGAGTCCGAGTGAAAAACACCTTCAGGAAACGCCTATTTCTCTCGGTAAGAAGAACCTAGGGTAATTATCTTAGATAACAAACAGTTGGGTATTTAGGGGTGATAAATCACACAAAAAGCATGTGAATATTTAATGCCCTTTCTTTTCAGTATATACATAGAACAGGGACAAACCCAGCATATTATAGGGTTCTCTTTTACTACAGAGAAATTCCAAGATGTCTCAACATTGCAATGCCATTCTTTTCCTTTGTGAACTCTTAGTTTACTCTGTTTTTCTTCCAGGCATGACTCTGAAATTATATAAATTTTCTGCATAGTATTAATATGGTTTTCCTATTAATCTGTGACAAAGCATGAAATTTAATATTTTCCCCATGACAAACACATGAAAATTTATCAGCCTAGCCTATGGTCTGTACAGTGAACTATTTATAAGCTATGGTTTTTAAAAGCAAAGGAAGCTAAAATAAATGAATAAACGTGTGGAACTTTTCTCCCTATGGTAGTTTTATTAATCATTTTTGTGGAATGTAAGTTTTACATTATTCACAAAACTCAAAACTCAAGCTGCAACCACAGCTTTTGTCATGGTACTGAATGTTACTAGTATTCAACTTGGTTCTAAGCAGGCAACTAATTCTGAATGAAAATTCAAGGATAAAAGGAAAATATCCTCTTTCATCATTTTAAGTAGCATATATTTAAGACGGGATTCTTTTTGCAGCCTCCAGACTCAGTTGTCATAGGAACTCACGACATTCTGTGTGACTACCAGTTCTTGCTGCACTTTTCTCTTTATTACTGTTAGTATCTTCTGTTGCACAGGCAGCTTCAAGTACTGAAAAGAAGACAAAATCTCCCAAATTGCATGGGTGGCTTAAAGGACTCATGAACGGACAGTTATCCTCCTATTCACCTGCTCTGGCACTGAATGGGTCTTGTATCAGTTTCTACTTCTTTTCTCTCAAATCTATATGGTCAAGTAAGTATTTCAGGATCTGGGCTTTTTGAACAGGGACATCAATTCAGCGCATTATTCAAAAGCTGGCAGCACATTTTTCAGTCTCTGTTGCATTTTTTCCCCTTCGTTTTGGGGTAGCGGATTTTTTTGTTTGTTTTTGTACAGTCACCATCCCCATGATGATAATCTTAGACCTGTTTTTCAACATTTTCATCTGCCCTTCTCTTTCAAAGTTCTTTCAGGAGTTTTAGTCAACCTTGTATTATCTTCTCCTGGAACCTGATGGAACTGGGGAGACTGTAAAAAAAACTACTTGGAAATTTGAGGGATGCAGGAAAATTAAGTGCATATTCTTAAAGGATATCCTGCTTATTCCTAGGATGTGGCTGTATTAAGCTCTCCTCGTCATGACCATAAAAGTAATTAAGGGTAATTAATCTGGTATTGGACAGCTAACATTAAGACATATCACTTGCAATTATGACTCTCACCTTTCTTGCCTATGTCACATTTTGTATGTGTCTCTAAGGCTCTGCAGCAATGAGTACCAAAGTGCCTAAGTATCTTCTAAAAACCCAGCTTTTGTCTATGTTCTGTCATTGTATACAAATTTTTCAAAATTACAATATTTTGCATTTACACATAGTTTGCATGTGTAATATTCAGTTGAGGCATCTGATTTGAAGTTCTGCTTTAATCTAATTTTCTGGCTGAGCTGAGGTCAAGTTTCTAATCCAAGGCCCAAAATTGTCCTAGCAGCTTAGGCAAGGATTGAAAAAAAAAACTTCTCATGTTTTTCTAGACTGCAGAATTTGAAATAGAACAAAGTCAGAATAGTAAACTCAGATTTCAAAGAAAAAATGTCTAGAATTTTAAACAGCTTTTAAACATTTCTACATTATTTATTTTTTCCTTTCAGAAATAGGATATAAAAAATGCCTTCTGAAATGCATTAGAACACCCCTCATTCATCCTGAATAATGCATATATACTTACATAAATCAAATATACTTTTGATAAAATGTCTAAAATTTATGCAAACAAAAGCCTGATGATAGATAGATAGATGGATAGACAGATAGAGAGATGAGTGTTGTCTTGAGGATAAAAAATAGCATAGCTTTTTATAAATATATCATGAAACCATACAATATATTCATCCAAGATTAACAAATTACCAAGATAATTATTCTTTGGACACTCTTATGATGACCTACACTAAGAAAAATGCATAAAGTTATACAGAACCATATCATCAGCTAGTATCACTCATCACTGCTTCATATTTCAGAGATGCTCTGATTTTCCCCAGCAGATGCATTTTCATTACAATTTCACTGTTTGATTGCGATGCTAGACACACTTCAGTCCCTGTATTGCCCACTTTCTGAGAGAATCTTCCCCTCACCATCTTCATACTTGATGTACTCCTGTACTTTGTGAATTTTAAGGAAAAAAACCAAACCATGTATAAAGTTTTGAATACCAAGGTCTTCAAGAGTAAGTCCTGTTGCAAAGGACCTTAGTTAGGCAGTACTGGAGTGTTACTTTTTTTCCTAGCCATAAACTTGCTGAGAATAAGGGAGAAGGGAAAACAGCAGCAAACTTAGTACCCACTGAGCTCTCATTCTTTTCACCTCTTGCAGATGCACACAGTTACACACACAGAGCTACTGCCCAGTGCTACACTTCTCTCTGTCTAACAGATACTGCAACACTGCTCAGCAACCAGGGTTGTTTCATAATGCCTCTTCCCTTCTCTAGCAACCCTGCACCACGACTCTATACTGAAATTATGTCACCTGTGCTGGGAACACTTCCCTGGTTCAGGGGCAAACTTGATAAAGGATTAAAGAATAATCTCCCTCCAGTGATGATGAGCTTGTGTTCAACCCTAGGTTTTATTTTAAGAAAGAAATCTTTATGGATTAAGGTAGTTCTGCATAGTGTCTTATAATTAATTTCTTCCATTTCAAATCAAAGTCCAGGGAAAATGTTACTTTGGTACACAGAGTTGTTAACAAAACATACAAATGCTGAACACGTCAAATAACCAAATTGTTTCACATAAATTCAATTTCCCCACAGCTTGCCAAAGGCCTGTTTAGAGATGCTCAGACTCATAGACTAGAAGTTAATAAATTCAGATAAGAAAGTAAAATTAAGTACAAGAACCCACATTAAAGACACAGCCTGCAATTTATCATGTTGAACCCAAGAAAGCTACTGAAGGGTTGATGTTTTCAGACCTGCTAGGCACTAAGTGGATTAAATGAATTTATAAATCCTGTGAAAGTATGAAAGATTTTACATAAAGTACAGAAAAATTCAAAACTCATGTTTCTAAAGAAAGAGAAAATTCTTGGCACGAAATTTATCCTGAGAAAAAAAATGTAACTCTACAATATCATTCAAGATGCCTTCCACTCCCCAAATAAAATCATTCCAAAAGGAGCTCTCATTTAATTTCACTTCAAAACACAAACCTCACAACATGGAGGTATGGAAATCTTGATCTCTAAAAAAATTAGCAGTATCTGCACTAAGAAAGGGTGGAGAGCAGGCTGTACCTGAGCCAGCAGTGTGCCTGGGCAGCACTGTAAGCTAACAGCATCCTAGGCTGCGTCAACAGATGCATGGCCAGTTGAGGGAGGAAAACAGCTTTTCCCCTACACTGAGTCCATGTTACAACACATCTGGGAGATGCAGTCCAGCTGAGCATCCCCACAGAAAATGCTGATGAATGTGCATAAGTCCAGCTCCATCCAACACTGGCTCCATCAAACTCTGTCAGGGGCTGGAGACCTAGCCCTGTGAGAAGTTCAGAGAGCTGGGTTTGTTCTGCCTGAAAAAGGGGCAGCTTCCAGGGCATCTAAGGAGATCCCCAGTGCCTCTGGGGAAGATGGCAAGGAGATGTAGACAGACTTTTCACAGCTGAGCACGTCAGGAGGTTGGGAGGCAATGGCCAAAAAGTTGAAAAGGGAGATTCTGACATAAGGACAAAATTATGATGATGGTTAAACACTAGAGCAAGTTTTCCAGATCACTGTGCAGCCTCCGCTCTTGGAGATTTTCAAGACCGAACTGGATAAAACCCTGAACAACTTGGTCTCAATTCTTTTTTGACCCTGCTGTGAGGAAGAGTTTGGATGAAAGACCTCATGAGGTATGTTCCAACCTGAATTATTCTATAATTTTATGATTTTGTTGAGGTCAAAATGTCATTATAATGGAAAACTTTTCAAAATTCACTCATTTTTTATGGATTCACTCCGTCTAAAGTGGAGAAAAAATACATACCAAAAAAAGACCCAACGAAAGAAAGAAAAAAAAGCCTACAGAACCGTACTTTTAAATACCACACTCACACTGTAAAAAAAGAATCGTCTGGCTGAACTGAGAAACATGTTGGATAATTTGTATCCACACAAGACAAATTTTTAAAATATATTTATGTATATCTCTGTATGTATATACCCACAAATCTTTTCTCATGCAATGAGATTGTTTTCCCTCTTTTCAGTCATTTTACCTATTCATTTCAGATAACCAAGATCTTGAACTGTGTGTTCATTTCCAAAAATTATAATTACACGTAAGAGTAAGAATTTATGGTAAGTCTTACTATACTTGCCAAGTACATTAATTCATTTGGGCTTTACTGTTGACTGCTCTTTTTTTTTTAATGAAATGGGCACAGCATATGTAATGATGCTTGGGCTGAAGGATGAAAAGGAATAAAATATGGCCATTATATTAGAAAATATTTTGATGTTTACAGCAAAAAAAAAGTGTTATGAATCAAGAGTTACATGGGATTAGAGGGAAATCTGTTGGTAAAAACAGATGCAAAGAGACACCAGTTAAATTAAGAGCAATATTTGCAGTTTGTCTCTAACCTAAAATAATGGATTAAAATAAAACTGGAAATTGAAAATAAATATGGAAGAAAGAGAAAGAAGGGAAATGCTGTTGATATGAGTGTTAAATGTTAAGAAGCAAGGTAGTAGTCATGCTAGGACTTGAATCTCCCAGCACAATGCTGCAGTCACCAGCTTACTGTGGTTTCATAAGAACAGACCAAAGCACATAACCTTCCAGCACTGATGAGGAGTTCTGTCTGCATAATGAAGAACTTAAGATCATATTCCATAATCTTTCTTAAGACACCCTGTTTATACGAAGGATAGCAAATTTGGCCAAAACTAATTACAGTGCTCCAATTTCCTGGAAAGTAGATGTTTATCACCAGCTTCCACAAATAATTGACAGTGAACTATGTAAGTGAATATTTTGTAAGTACCTCACCAGATGAAGTGTATTTGCATGCTAGTAGGCAGACTTCAGTGAAGAGTTTAAAATAAAAAGCCAGTATGCAGAAATCTGTATAGACACATGAAAAATTCTAAGACCCGAATCCTTCATGATTAAAAAAAGTATTCACTGAAAATATAATCCTCATCCTAGCTATGATAATGTGCATCTTAGTGGAAGGCCTGATTGTAAAAGGAACACAAATGATACTGTTGGTTGGATTTGTAGGAAATCTGCACCTACAGTTTTTATAACTGTGCCATATACCACTCAGTTTTACCTTCTGAATAAACACAGAAAGCAGCAGAAGCTCTAAGCAGTGCATTTGAATTGCAACTATCTGAATGAATTTACAGCATATTTCAGAATTCTTTTTGAAAATGCCTTAAAGGAATCACAAAATACCAGAATCGGAATCATAGATTCAGGTTAGAAGGGACCTTCAAGGACCATCCTGTCCAACCCCTCTGCCATGGACAGGGACATCTTTTACTAAACCAGATTATTCTAAACCCCGTCCAGCCTGGTCTTGCACACTTTCAGGGATGGGGCATCCACAGCTTCTCTGGGCAACCTGTTCCTGTGCCTCACCACTCAATGTAAAAGATGCCTTCCTCATGTCCAATCTAAACTTACTCTCTTTCAGCCAAAAACTGTAGGCCCTTGTCCTGCCACTACAAGCCTTGGTAAAAAGTCTCCATCTTTCTTATAAGCCTTCTTTGTGTACTGAAAGCCTGCAATAAGGTCTCTCCAGAGACTTCCCTTCTCTAGGCTGAACAACCCAAACTCTCAGCCTTTCATCATTGAAGACCTGTTCCTGCCCTCTGATTACTTTGTGGCCCGTGTCTCCACCTGCTCTAACAGGTCCAGGTATTCATGGTGTTTGAGGACCTCAGAGGTCGATGCAGTGCTCCAGCTGGGATCTCACAAGGGCAGAGTAGAGGGGCAGAATTCCCTTCCTCACCCTGCTGGCCACGCTGCTTTGGATTCAGCCCAGGACACAATTCATTTTCTAGGCTGCAAGTTGACATTGCCAAGTCATGTCCAGCCTCTCATCCACCAGCACTCCCAACTCCTTCTGGGGAGGGCTGCTCTGGATCTGTTCATCCTCTTGCCTGGATTGATACCGGAGGTTGTCCTGACCCAGGTGCAGGACCTTGCACTTGGTCTTGTTGAAGCTCATGAGGTCTGACTGGGCCCAACTCTCAAGCCTGACAAGGTCCTTGCAGATGGCATCCAGTCCCTCAAGCAAATCAAACACACAACTCAGCTTGGTGTCATCTGCAAACTTGCTGAGAGTGCATTCATCCCTCTCTCCATGTCATTGATGAATACATTAAATAGTATTAGTCCCAGTAAAGACCCTCAAGGGACTCCACTAATTAATGATTTCTTTTTGGACTTTGAGCCGTGGAACTTAGCCAGAGAAAACTAAATCACAAATACTTTAAATTCTACTTGCTTTTCCTACTGGATTTTTAGTTAATCTATTTTACCTATAATCTATGAGGGATTTAATAATTTGATATTTTCTTTATTTTAAAAATTCTGCTACTGACCGTCTTGACACCTAAACAGTCATGTCTTGAAAAGCCTGCTTTACCTGTGAGAAAAATGTATCAATACTGTCAGGTTCTACACTGCGCAGTTTGATAAGATATTCAGTAATGAGAACAAGCAGCTTGAAAAAAATTTAAAAAGATAAACAGGAAGGTATACAAGCTTTCATTTGAAAAAGAACTAAGCCTAGTGTCTTTCAGACTCTTATGAATACAAAGCACCCATGGAAGAGCCCTCTGTGAGCAAGAAAAAGAACATCATTAAGTACAGAAAGAGGTAAGTGGGAAAAGATTGGTAAATTGAGAATAAGAGATGAACAAAGATTTTGATAAAAGAACAGAGAGTGAGGAAACATATACTGGAATAGGCAAACTAAAATGAAAGAGAAAAGAAGACATGAACGCTGATGGCTCAGTTTATTCTTGATGCACCAGTGTTGTGCTGGAGAAATCATACTGGTATCAGGGGTTATCAAACTGCAAAACACAGTAACTCTGGACAAACCTGAGTTTGAAAAAAATTAAAAAAGAAAAAACAACAGGATGAAAAGAACATACCAAAGGTGAAGCAGGCATGAGCACTGAAGGGGGGAATAATGAACAGAAGTCCCACCTTCTGTGCCCTCTGCCCAGCCAGCACTGCCCTGTTTGGGCAAAGGGTGAAGTGCTGCAATGAGGGCAGGAGGGTCCTGGAGGAAGAGCAATTACTCTGCACTGGGAGAAATGCTAAAGATTAAAGTGCACCAAAGTATGCTCAAAAGCAGGTAGCAAAAAAGGAACAACGGAATGCTTTCATAAACAAATACTGCTGGCAGATAAATACACCCCAGGTTGTATATTTGGTTTTTTAAGAATAAATGTAATCATTAATATGTTGTATTTTATTGATTTGCTTAATTACTAAATAAAATGAACTGCATAAGCTTTCTTTTCCCACACCAAGACAGTGAAATTTTCATACCAACATCAAACAGGAGAGTTCTTTATCTTCTACTTTGCCAACATCTGTTCCTTTGCTCACTAACTCAGGACACCTTTGAAGTCAACGAAAAAGCAGTTGAATGAAAATCACCTTTCTTGTTTTAGAATTATGTATTACACATGGTGATGTGCCCTGAAAACAGTATTTTACCACCACTTTACCTTGTGTTTTTCCACATTGATGTGGCACATTCATTCCACACATAGTAGATGCATTTTGTTGACATTTAAAGTAACTTTTACCAGTAGCCACTGTTTTGAACAGGTAATGAGATATTTATATAGAACACTATCTCATTAAAAGAATGATGTGGAAAGAGATTAGAAGAGAGAAGAGTCAAGTAAAACGTTCTGACTTACATAAAACCCAATTTTGTTTTGACAGGGTGAAATAAAACATAGAGATTTTATATTAGTAAAACCAATATTATCCAAATTCCTTCACATTTGTTCCTATTTCATTCCATATAAAGTACTAGGCCACCTAAAAGACCTTAACCATCTCAGTTTCTGGGGCTTACCTATCACTTGAAAGACAGGAAATTCATGTGACTTAATTACTTAACTGTAAAGAAGTTCATCAAGGTTCCAGTGCACCAAAAAGCAGTCGTATTCTTAAAATTAAGCACCTGCTTAAATTGTCCCTCTACATGACAAGTGACCTAAAAATGGTGATGCTATTTTGATACCTTGCGAGGACATTAAGGAAGAGTTTGTTATATAAAATAACCTTGCAAGAAGTTATTTATATACAAGCTAATTTTATTCAAAGTACATTGAAGGACAGATAAAAACTGCTGAATTACAAAACAGCAGACTTTTATAAACTATGAAAAATTGTAACAGAAGTGTTCAGGGACTTTGGTCATTCTCATAGGACTTCTTTGCAACTCTTCTAATTCAAATATACCTTTTTCAAATGGGGGTCAGGTGTGTATTCAAACTGCAGGTACAAAATAGTGTATCTTGGGATTTTTCTCTTTTCTTGTTTTTAATAATTTTTAACTTTTGGGGGGGGTGTTTTGTTTTTGTTTGTTTGGGGTTTGGTTTTGTTTTGTTGTTTTTTTTTGGTACAGGAACCTGGAATTAGGACATAGTCTCTGTTCAGAATATAGAAGGATTTTGATCCACAGAGAATGGTATGATTTAGATGTCAATGCCCCGGCTAACCTAGGAACATTTAGATTTCCTTGTGCTCAGCCTTCTAGGTGGAGAAATGTCAAACTTAATTTCTCCTTTTCTGTTCAAGAAGAGTAAGAATTTTTTAAGCATGAAGACTAATAAGCCCAACTATAAAAGATAGCAAAAAATTTTAAGGAAATGTGAATTTGACAATTTTAATGAAGACTTCAATTTTTGTCGAAAATAAAATTTTGAAAAAGGGTGTTTCAAGATGGACTTCTTTATTGGGAAAGCAATGCTGCTTGCCTTCTTTCCCAGTCAAGGAACAAGTGCAGCACTGCTAATAAACTGATCCTCTTCTTCATGACTTTTAGAGATGCTACATGCTTTTGAAGAGCAGCTGCCCAACAGATGATTTGGTTTAAGATTCCATTTCCTCTTAAACCTTGTGTAGCATAATAAAAGTTTAAAAAATTTCTTCACAGTTAAATTGTTTGTCATGATTTTAGTTGATCTGCGTTTTATATAAACTAGTCTCAAACTCATGCTCCAAATGAGGGAGGAAAATATTCCCCATAAACTTTTAGCCTCCAGACATATAATTATTTTGTGTTTTTAAAGAAAACAGATCTTAGAAGTTTTTCTCCATCAATCTTGTTAATCTCCTTTTTTCTGTGCATGCAATGGCAGTCAATAGAACTCTATATAATTTTCATTTGTGCCCGCTTTTCTGAAAATACAGGCATGATAAAATGGAAGCCTTAGTATGGTAGCTGCTCTCAGTCTTTCCTGATAAACAGTTTTCCAGACACTTTTTTAATGTCATGATAAACATTTAAGTCAATATTTCTGTACTATATAAACAGTCAGAATAATAGTATACAATAAACATAGAGCCAGAGGAAAGTTTATAGCCCATTTCAGTCTCTGTTCTCAATGTCATATGCATTGTTCACTTATTAGAAGATGATTCACCTTAATAATATTTACATTTGACATTACTTGAGTGCTCAGTGTCTTGAAATGCAGAATTATCTTCCCTGAAGCACAGCCAAAAATGTAACTATAATTCCTCATTTATGTATTCGTCTTCAAATATCTATGCACTTTGATCATGTGAATGCCAGTTCAAGTGCCATTATCTCTTTAGTCGTAGTAAAGGACAGGAGAATATGAGCTCTTAAAATCACCACACAATCTGTTTATCCTATTCAATAAGATACAAGATCAGAGAACTGGTTACGCTTGAAATCTTAGCACAGTGAAATAAATAACCGATTACCAAAGCATTATTTTACTTAGATATTGAATATATACACATCTGAAGTCTTCAATTTAAAAGAAACAGTGTTTTTGGACAGTGCCTCACTGGAACTTTTTAGATAAGAACAGCTAAATTTGGCCTTGAAACACAGTTTTTAAAACACCTTGAGCTTATTTTTTTAGCATGTGAACATCCACAGCAAAGTGCCACCTTCACAAGGTTAAAAAGAAGCCCAGGGCCACTGCCTTTTAGTGGAAGGTCACTAGCTAATCAACCTACATTCACACAATGTGTAATGGAGTTTCCAACATTCAGACATAGGTCCTTACAGAAACGCTTTACTTACAAAGGTGTCATCAGTAATGAAATCTAGACAGAGGATTAAAGCCTCCAAATTAGCAGAGTCACTTAGGACTTTTAACCTACTATTTTTACAGCCTCTCTCCAGGAGAGCTCTCCTTGCCTTCTGTAATCGGCACCAGAACTATTCACTCGCTCCCAGCTAAGCTTTTATCTCCATGAAGTGAAGGTGACAATGAAACACTCTCCTGCAAGATCCTCCTGGCAGCACTCCCACAATGCCTGCTGGACTGTTTTGATCCCATTCCATATGTCCACAACTTAAGCAGCACTACAGCTGCCTGTCTCTGAATTGTGTCGCATCCCACTGCCGGGCGCAATCCTGTGGTACCAGAGTTCCGAAGTAATCTTCTGAGCCTATTTCAATTTTCACATTAAAGAGCATGCTGCCTGGAACTTGATGATTACAGGTTTGTGAAGGACAGGATCAAACAGAGGAAGATGCTAGCAGGGAGTCGAGTATTAACATTATTCTGCAGACATAGCCAGTTTTCTCTTCTGCTTTGAATGAATTCAGTCATCTACAGCAGCACTGATGTAAACACAACCTTGCAGTTGCTTATTGCTGCAGATAAATTTGAATAAATTTATGTGTCATTGCACTTTGGAAAGCAATTCATGAGAGAGCTGGTTTTATCTTTAGCTAATTGTGTCTCCGGATTATTAAGTGCAGGGACTGAAGAGTTAGGAATATCATCATAATATATGGATAGGTATATATATGATAATTGGCTTGAGCAATAAAACTATCAATTATTCTGTCTGCCAATTAAGAACTACAAACACTGAAGAATCAATTTATTTTTAAGGGGAATTCACTTTCATAAACAGACATTAACTGCTTTTTTTTCCCCTGAAATCTGTCAAATGCTCTTAGCTCACATTACATCACCATTTTAGTAAAATTACTGATGTTTAATACCATAAATGATAGTTCTTTGACAGTGAAATGGTCTGTCATGTCATATTTCTAGCTGGTAAATTTCCTTATTCATTTACAAGTTGATTTCCTATTCAGAGGGAAAAATACTACTTAGAGATATCACAGCTGCCCCTCAAAAATTTTAATAGAAAGATATTTGATAAATAAATAGAGTATACATTAAAATGTTTTATTTCATCTGGCAACAACTGATGTGTATATCTATCAATGTTTTAAAATCTAGCATGATAAACATTCTACTCTGCCTGCACTGCTGAGGGCTGAAATATTTTCCATCCCCTTCCTTTTCATTCAGAGAAGGAGAGAAGCACAAGAAGAATCATGCATGGACGAATTACTGGGGCAAATTATTGTACCACAGTTAAGGACCTGGTTCTGGCATTCTTCCTATTCCATTCTCCTCTTCTTTACTTCATCCACCACTAGTACCTCCACAATACTTATGAATCTGTTTCTGGTGGATTAAATAATATGATTAACAACTCTTTTCAAAAGCATGAACGGTGGGAGATTGGTGTATTGTATTTGGGGATCTTTTACATGACATGTATCTATATCCATGTGTCTACATAGAGCTAGAATATGGATGGTATAGCTATGAAAAATAAAAAATGTCTCAAAAGTGTCTCAAAAAGTGGGGAGAATTATCTGAAGAACGGTAAGAGAAAGGTGTCTAGATCTGAGATATGTAGCTGGATGCTGTTCAGATCCAGATATTGTAACTAAATTAATTAATACCTCAGCTGTTGCCCAAAACTATATGGACTTTTGTTATGGATGGGTTTTGATACAAGGTATCATTTAAGACATAGGATAGAAGAGATAAAAAAGTCAAAATCAGATAAGAGAAAAATAAAATCAGAAAGAGAAAAAAAAATACTTTTTTTCAGTATCTTTGATTACTGTAGCTTTGCCATGTACCCTGCATTCAAATAAATCTACTTAAGGTTATTTAACAAACAAATGTGTGGTTACTTCAAAGCTTATTTGGCCTAATACTTTATCCATTCCACTTTAAGAGCATTCTGTGTAATTACGTTTGCACATGGTGTCCATTAATGACATAGAAGTGCTGTTTATAGAGATTATTTCAAAATCAATTCTAAAAAAAAATCAAAATTAGATATTGAGAACTAGAATTTAAGGGAAAAAGGGAAGATACGGGTTTCTGAGAACAGAAGCTTTGAAATACTCAATGTCAGTAAGGTCAAAATATTCAAAAAGAGGACACTAGAGACACAGAGTAAGCAAATAATGGAAATAAATATTTTTATGACTGAACCCACCACTATTCAAAAATCAAAATTTTTATACTAAGAGTTAAACTCCCTGATTATCCATGCATCAATTCATCTACATTTATGATGAGTCAAGTATACTAAAATGTATTAAGAAGTTTGATTATTCTACTTCTGCTAATATTTCACTTTCTTTATGTAATCTTCTTTCTCGTTCTATTTAAACTTTAGCAATTTTGTGTGCCCAGTTTTTAGGTCAAAGGAGCTTGTACTTTTCCTAAAGATAGGAAGATTTTTTCTTAGAGGATACATTATGGGAAGAAGAAAGAAGGTATCAACAGCTCAGTGACTCTTCAGTTTTCTAACACTGTGGACCAGATATATCTGGGTGTCTTAAAAATCTGTTCACAATGGCTTTGCAGACAACTGATGAAATTGAAGGCATGACTCCTATTTTAATTTGAAAGGCACACTAACTTGAAGAAGAAAGTTGCAAGTGTTTTCTGGTCAGATGAACTACTACAGATATTTTTCAAACTTATTTTTCAAACTTGCTGCTTACAAGAGACATGAAAATCTTGTTTTCATGGCAAAGACATGATGTTATTTATCAGAGCACTGCTGCCTTCTTCTTAGTGAGACGGTAGACTGGAGGTCATCTCTCCTGCAAGTTGACAGCCACGTGTTACATGGAACACTTGCAGTTTATGGAGTAGTTATGGCTTGAAAGCACTACTGAAAGCTGCAAAACAAATGCCCTACCTAAGCAATGTAAATTGGATGGATATAAATAAAACTTTAGGCAAAAGTTCTATGTAGTTTGCATAGGAATGAAGCTGCACAGTTGCCCCTTTTTGTTACTTGCTCTTTGGAAATCTTCCCTACTGTTGGGCATTAGGTTCCTTCAGGAAATTTTCTCCCCATTTGTTGTCATGGAAATGGCAAATAGACCTCTATTAAGAGACCAAAGATGTAGCCAATGCCTTGGCATACCATTGTAATGTTCTAAGAAAGGGGGGTGGGGCGGAAGCTGTGCGGTTTTTGGCAGTTTCTTACCTGGAGATGGTTCAGTCTTGCCCAGCTTGGAGGGGAGACGGTTGTAGTGTTTGGTGCTGGACTTCTCCTGCCCAGGGAATTCGGTGCTGCTGTACAATTTAAGAATAGTTGAATGTCACATTTAGAACTTAAAGAGTAATTTATGGAATGTGGCAAATCTGTTTCACAAATTTCTGAAACCATGGTACAGCATTTGCTAAAATAATTTCAGACAGAAAGTACCTCCTGTACAACAAAATAACTGCCAGGGATCTAAAGTATTTTATTGAACATCCTCCTTTAAAAATGCTGCAAGATCATCATTCCTTTTATCATTTTGGTATCCAACCCTTCCACCTTTGGATTTGCAAGACATTATAAGCTTTGTCCTATACAGAAGAGAAGATATCTTTCCAATGATACAACCTGCAGGAATGCTCAGCCTCTTCTATAACTTGCCCTTTCACTGCAAGAAAAGTGCCCTTTTTTTCTCACAGAAACTCACTTTTTTCTGTCTCTACAAGACAATACGTATTGAACTCAAATGTGAAGCTAGAGCCATCATAATGTAGTTCAGCTTATGGAGCAGTGGTTCTCATCTTTCATAGAAACCTAGCAAAGATTAGAATTTCAAGGCTCCAAAGTAAACTGAGAAAACTAAAGCCAATGAATTTCAAAGAAATGTAGGCTCTTGGGAACATGTGTATATGTATTTTAGACAGAAAAATATGAAGTTTTATATACACATATACCAGATGAACTTTCAGGGTCCCTTCCAATCTGAGTGTTCTATATATGCATGCATATACAGACATGCAATTATACATATATATAAAAGTCTTCTAATATACAATTAACATATAAAACAATATATGAAAGCATATAATAAATATTCTATTGTTACTATATTTTGAGTATGTGATTAGACAATAATAATCATGTTTTCCTTTTATGATTCCTAATAGAAGAGCTAGTAGATAATCCTGGCCCATTAATGTTCTAAAAACTTTGTGTAATTGGTTTTCAATGCATTTTAAAAATGTTATTTAGCTTCCTTAATTGCCAGAGAGTTTCTGATTTTTTTAAGCAAAGACAGAAATAAAATGAAAATTATTAAATATGACCTGAGAACTGGGATCACTGTATTCTCTTTGTTTCCCATTAGCCCTCCAGCTCAGAGCTTGTAACAAAACTATTTCTGATGTTGTCATGTTCCCTCCCATGCTGGTGTAACTATAAAAAAAATAACTACAGCATGGTTCCTGTAATGCGTTTTTATTTGGAAATTAGTGAGGGTGCTGAAGAGAAGCTTCTCATATGCAGAGTAGGAAGCAATGGAGGGAAGATATTGCTTACCTGTTTCAGTCTGAAAATCCCCAAACCTCTGGTTTGTTGCTCCAGCCCCATCCTTTCATTAGAAACACTGCTTCTCTCTTCAGTCCTTTCCTCTTTTCCTCCTCAGTGCTCAGCTCCTTCCCTCCAGTCTTGTGCTTAGTACAGTGGGCTAGCCATAGCCTACTGAGAGTAAAAAAAAAAAAAGACCAGGACAGAGGCATAAATATTCTTAACAGAATTCTGTAGACAGCAGTTAGAAGGAAATAAAAGGAGCCTTTTTCTCTTCTCATCGTTCCCCCTGTTCACTGATCAAATACTCATCAAATACTAATGGTTTAATGCCACGATTGCATGAATAACGTACAGTCATTACAAGCATAGATTTTACTGTAGGATGGCTCTTCCATTCATAAGAATTGCATGCCTGCCCTTATACCTTGGAATAGTTGTTGTTCATTGTAGTTCTGTGAAATTTCAGCAGGTAGTAGCCATCATGACAAGAGTAAAGCTGGCAGAGATGCTCTTCCACCAGATTTTCTGACCTGCTTTGATGTGGCCTTGTTAACATTAAAGAGATTCACACCAGCCAAAGTGGCAATACTCTGAAAGAATTGAATCAGAATATGATTGAGTCTGTGGGATCTGGTTTTCTCTAACGAATGCTTCAAATGGAACCAAATTATGTGATGATCTCCTGAGGATCACAAGTGTAAGATTAGAAAGGGCAACCCTGGACTTCTGGGAATGTATTTCTTTTATCACAATTAATCTGCTAGTATCATAAGGTACTTGTGTTATTTTTCTAAAAACCTCGTCTGCAGCAATCTGCAGATATCAATTTTGAGTGAGGCCAATGCAGTTGCCCAATGACCCCTTCCAGAACAATCAAAATGTACATAACAAATCTATGCCTGGTTGCTGGAGGTTGTGGAGAGACCCCCAGGCACAGTGAGACTGAGGCAGGCAGACTTAGGCATTGAGAAGAAAGGACGTGGACTTTGGCCAATATTATTGCAGGATTCTTCAGAGTTTACACAAGATCAAGATAAAAGGTGATGATGCTGTATGTACAAAGACATGTGCGTAAAGGTCTTACCTTTGTCCTCCAGTTTCCTCTGTGCTTCGGGTTTTCCCCTCCACATCTCTGTCAAAGAGGATCCTCATCAGTGTGAGTGCTGAACAAAGTGCATCTTCAGCCTGCAGAGAACAGCCATTACTGGGAACAGTGAGGGAGCAAAGGGTGAGAAATGCAGAACTCCCTCAAAACACCAGGTTTCTGTGGAAATTGTGCCAGCCTCTTCCCAGAAATTCCTTTGCTGCTCAAGAAATGCCATAAAATCTTCCATTATTTTGACTCCATTCATGTTAGGATAAAACTAACCACACCCCAGAGGTGCCTATTTCTGTCCTTCATTGGGAAACTAGAGTAACTATCATGGATTGTCAGATGTGCAATGCCAGGTGAGATGACCACCATGATGAACAATGCTGAGACTGAAGATCACAAACTGTGGAGAGGTAATGGCTTTTGCTACAAACACAAGCAATGTCAGAAGCATTTTGTTTCATAAACACTGATACCTGATGAAAACCCTGGGTGATTTATGTTTGGCAGCCTGTTCCTTACTTCAGGTCCTACTTCACAGATCTCTTCCTGTGATCTCAGGGAAGTTTTTAAGGGTACCCAATGTGATTAAAAGCCTTCCAGTGAATGCTGGTATTCTCTCACATCAGTTTTCAACTTTTATTTCTGCATAACTTATTTTTTTCAGAGCTGTGGAACTCTGCAACTCCCTATTCTGAAACTGATCAAACATGGGAAACTTCCCTACAGTTATCAGAACAGTGCTCTGCCTTTTGCAGAACTCCTTTATAATTAATGTATTCGAGGTCTGGATCTTTGAGCCACAGATTTTTTTTTCATCTTTCTCACCTTTCTTGTACCAAAAAGCCCATCTAGTACACTTTCATAATATAGTTTCACTTTAACCTCCTCTTCAAATATGTTTTTTAAATGTTAGAATTAGATATTCTATACCCTTTCACCAAAAATCAATTATGAAGTCCAGGTATTCTATTTGAAAAATATCAGTATGTTACTTCATTTTCCAACATATTTACTGGATCCTTTAGTTTTGTTACTTAAGATAGAGGAACAAAACCTTAGAGTCAAAAATAAAAAGAAAGAAAAGACCAACATTATCTCAGTTTTACTGACATGGAAATTAATCATTAACAACAAAGAATAGAGGTTGTTGTGGCAATACGCCATCTTTTAAATTTGAGTTATGTTTTGTATGTACATATGTGTGCATATGTTTTAAAAGCACTATTTGCCCACAAGTCTCTCTTGTCTGATATGCACACAATTTATCCAAGGTAGACAATATTGATGATCTGAGGGATACATCTTGCATGCAGTGAGAAAACACACCAAATTCAGAAAAAAAATGTTACTATGTATTCTTACTCCCTGCGCTTTACTGTTTGCTGTCTTTTTCTATTCGTACATCTCCTAAAAATCTGCAGAAAATCCTGGTCCTCTGACAAATCCAGAAGCTGCATCGTGAAAACCATTGTTTTAAATTGGACAACTGTTTTTCTGAAAGCCCAAAACAACAAAACTAATGTTGGAAAATTACATGCACAACCTGCACAATTCACTCATTTCAGCATCAGGATTCACTTCCCGTCCTGGAAGTCAGAAATCAGAAATCAAACTCTGATATTGAGGGACAGCAAACCTGCAACTATACTACTGGTGTGGAGGGAGAGATATAGGAAACATAGAATCTAGAATTAATTTTGACACCTGTTATCTGCTTGTTTTTCAGCCTGCTGTTGATTTTTACTAATTTATTTGGTTTTGCAACCCTTTAGATAGGTGAAAAACTAGATGTGTGTTTGTGTTAGCCTAATGGGCTGTAGCATCACTCCATTCCAACTTCCTCTGAGAAACAAAAAGTGCTCCCCATAAAGCCTCTTTCTTTTAACCTCATGAATTATTTATAAAGTATTTTTGACAATGAGTTTAAAGGTTGTGAAAGCACAAGGGATGGCTCAGTGGAGTACAGTAAAAGCTTTAAAATACCCAAGCCCCTGGACCAACAGCTTTTACACAAGATAGTTCGATAGTGAAACAAATAAAGCAGGCTTTAGAGAAGACCTGATAAAGTTGTTCCTGATGCTGGAGGCATTGAACATCCCACAGGAGTCTGAATAAACTGGAGGACTGCATTTTGACCAGTAGCCTCAGACTCCCTGGAACTGTGAGGCACAAAGTGTTATCAAGAACTTTTCTGAAACGCTGCTTTTAATACTAACAGTAGGAATCCACAGCGAGTTACTATTTCCGTAGTGACACAGGTATAAGTGGTGTTCTACAAAAAAAGAAAATTAAAAATTTTGTGTTATTTTCACCCTAACTGATGCACACAGAAAAGAATTTCTCTGCTCCTTTTTTTTTCAGTAGGGTGATAATAATATATTATACTAGTAGAGCAACTTTCTTTATGTCTCTGTTTAAAGATCTTGAAAGTCTCATACCAAAATTCTGCACCCCCTCAACTGATGACACATTACAATAGAAAAATTGAATCTCTTGTCTTGTGTTTCACTAAAATTTAAATAAATATGCTTTTTAGCCTAATTCCCACAACTCAGATTTATCCATAATTCATATTAAAAAACACATTGCCCTCCCACTAAAAACAATGTGTTGAAATAATAGCCTGGGGAAATCAAAAGAAAGAGGCATAACAAATCATCATTTTTTCTGAGTTGCTCATGTTTGTACTAGTAGGAATGAACTCAAGAGGCACATGTATCTATCTTGTTTATTAAAGAAAATCACTTCATTATACAACCTGCATTTTCTCTCCCATGTTTTGGAAGGGTTGCCTCTATGCTTTGTTATCCTCCATGGCAAAAGTATATATGATACTAAAAATGCTAAGCTAGCCTTCTTGTTGCTTTATGTAGGAACAACTTCAGTTATATCATGAGAATTTCACTGGTTATTAATTTCAACCATTGATGACATTATGTAAATAATTCATAGTAGTGTGAAATGCAAGAATAATTTTTAAAGGTTTAAAGACTGAACTATGATGCAAAGGAACCAGGAAACTAGCAGTAAGATAGAACACAAGGCAAAAGAAAAGCAGGAGAGGAAATATGGAGAAAAGAAGAATTACAGAATCACAATATACTGAATTGCAAGGGATCCACAAGTGTCATCAAGTCCAACTCTCAGCCCTGCACAGGACCATTCCAAAGTGTCACACCATGTGCCTGAGAGTATTGTCCAAACACTTCTTGAGCTCTGTCAGGCTTGGTGCTGTGACCACTTTCCTGGGGAGCCCATTCCAGTGCCCAGCCACCCTCTGGGTGAAGAAGCTGTATCTAGTATCCAACCTAAACCTCCCCTGACACAGCTTCAGGCCACTCCCTCACATCTTGTCACTGGTCACCACAGAGAAGAGATCAGTGCCTGCCCCTCATCTTCCCCTCACAAGGAAATTGTAACTGCGATGAGGTCTCCCCTCAGCCTCCTCTTCTCCAGGCGGAACAGCCCAAGTGACCTCAGCCGCTCCTCCTACGGCTTCCCCTCAAAGCCCTTCACCATCTTTGTTGCCCTCCTTTGGACACTCTAAAAGCTTTATATATTACTTATAATTTGGCACCAAAAACTGCTCCTAGGACTCGAGGTGAGGCCACCCCAGTGCAGAGCATAGCGGGACAATCCCCTCCCTGGCCCAGCTGGCGATGCTGTGCCTGATGCCCCCCAGGACACAACTGGCCCTCCTGGTGGCCAGGGCACGGCTGATTCATATTCAACCATCCATCAACCAGGGCCTCCAGATCCTCTTCCACGGCACTTTCCAGAGTCTCATTCCCTGTCTGTGCACCCATGGTTGACCCATCCCAGGTGCAGAATCTGGCACTTTCTCTTGTTGAGTTTCATACAGTTGGTATACATATAAGGAAATCAGAGTGAGGAAGGTGTGAACAGAAAATTGCAGGTTAGAATCAGTGAGACCAAAACCAGTAAAGTAAAAAGAAAGACAGGTAAAAGAGAGATGCGCAATAGATCTTGAAATACATCATTGAAAGAAGAAACAAACCCATCCCAGGTGCAGTATCTCATCAAAAGAGCCATGGCAAACATCCCATTCTAATGCTACTCAAGCGAGTACCTTTGTCCAGACTGTACTGGGAGGCAAGTTTTTTATGCAGAAAAATTTTACTGCATTAGAGTGGTGTCTGTCTTTTCAAGTTGCCTGGTTTATCTGCTTCTGATCCAACTAAGTGCAAGACAGTATAGCTCAGTACAAGAGGGTCTAGCTAGAACTTCTCTGCCACCACAGAAAGTATAAAGGATTAAAATAAAATAAATAAAATTAAAAAATAAAATAAAGTAAATAAAATTTAAAAATAAAATAAAATATAAAATGAAAGTCTAGTGTGACCCTGCAGAAAGAAAAAGATAAAGCAATGATAACCTGCATACTATCAGTATGGTGAATGGCACTTTTCAAGTAATTTTCTACACTTCCTGTAATTTTTAGTCAAAAAATAAGACATAATTGCCCTCAATCTTCCTTCTGTCTCAGTCCCTAAGACAAATAAATGAAGACTATCTAAAAAGGGATGACAGTGATGTCTTGTCAAATTTCCTAAGTTTGGAAATACACTACAGAACAAAGTCTACTAGGAAGGTTGTTTTAATATTTTGTGCACTTACAGGAATGAAAGATCAAATGAGTTCTACAAAGTCTCATCTTGAAACTGGTTTGCAACAAAGCCAGTTACCAGGAAATAATAATTGTATAAAACACTAGTTCACAATTTAGATTAATTTAGACTTGGATAATCATAGGAGGTGTTTAACATACCTGGTTTTCCTGAATGGCATATCAAGCCTCATATTTCTGTTTCAGCTAGGACATATATTTCAGAAGATGTCTAATCTTTATTTGAACACTTACCAAACATCAAGGTAACTTATTCAGTTGGTTAGTGATGATTCACTGTAAAAATGCTTCTTTCATTTCTAATCTCAATTGACCTATGCTCTGTGTTCAGGCTCTCGATCTCTAATGTCTTTGATAGATTAAACTTCCCTCCAGTGTTGGAAGTATCTGCATTTATAGATCATGATCAGGTCCATTTCTTAACCTTCATTTCGTTAAGTCAAAGGGATTGAACTGGGTAGGTATCTTTCTGAAAAGGCTTTTTTTCCCCTAGAACTTCTATCATTCTTGTAGCTTTTTTTAAAGCCATTTCCAATATATCAATGCTGCTTTAAAATGAGTTCATAAACCAGAACACAATAGAGGTCTCACTAATATCATAGAGAATTAAAAATAGTTCTGTACTACCATTTTTTTAATCCTCTTTCTATTTATCTAAGAATTACTTTTTTTTTTTTCCCCTTGATATTGCTTCATACTACAGACCCAGAAAATCTAGAGTCTTATATTGGTTTTTACCTTCTGGGGAATGCTTTGGGTCAAAATCCATGTTTGATATAACATTTCACCATGGTGGAATACTTCCAAATCTTCAGCAGTCAACCTAAGTACATAACACTTTAAAATAAGAACCTGTTTTACAGATTGCCTGCACAAATGCAAATAATATTTACCATATGACCACACCAATAATTTTTAAAAATGATAAATACATTTAACATATTCAAAACTTGTGTACGATATTGAGGGAATATATTTTAAAAATACCAGTTAAACCCCAGAAAAATCAGAGAGAATAATATTTCTCTTTTTCACTATGAAAGTATTATCTGACTTCTTTGAATCGTATTCAGATACAGAAGTTACACAGTGGCATTGAACTCTCAGTTAACTGAACCGTGGGTGACTTAATGAATTAGATTGGTATCACAAAAATGTTTCATTAAAATATGATTAATGCCCAATGCTGTCAAAAAGCTAGAGACAATCTCATGGTCCGAGTTCTGTAAAATTTAAGAATTTTCCTTCTTTGTTTTCCTTCTTACTGTACATGGTACACTTTTCCTGTAGGATTTCATTGATCAGGCAAAATACATCTCTATTTCACAAAAAGTGTTTACCAGCTCCCTGTTGCACCACTAGTGCTATCTCAACATTTGCCCTTAGAAAATTACTTTAGTTTTCATTTTTTCATTTGATGTTTTGTTGGTGAATTCACTGGGTGCTCTGTGGTGAATACCATCCCGTTACTCCCGTTGCCAAGCTGGAGCAACACCTGCCCTATTGCTTTGTGCCAAGCAAAGATCTGGACAGGTCAGAGAGAGGACCTCTCTCCTTTGTGGGCAAAACAGTGAGCATCTTCACAAGGTCAGGGCTAAGGAGCTGGCACTCCAGTAAGAAATGCCATGCAGGGACACCCAATCTAGCCCTAAGTGAGTGGGTTCAAGTGTTGGAGCCAATACAGGCATTGCACATGCAAGTCTGGAAGTTGCAATTTGCCACACTGCTGCAGTGACACTGCCTCTGAAATAACTTGAAGCTGAAGCAGGCGTGTCTGTCATGCACTTCATTGTATGCATATCCCAATGAATTGCTTTATTTTTTTGACCCAGGTAAGCTTCACACTGAGGCAGGAGCTGGAAGTTTCTATCTTTGGTGTCTGAATTAATTACAATGGAAGAGACAGGCAAGAAGAATCAATTACCGCACCGTCATGACAGGATTCTAGAATTTCTTTTAAATGTGGTCTTTGATATATACTTATAGTATCTTTTTCCTCAGCTTGAGTCAGTATTACTACCCCATGGTGAAAAACATATACAAAAGTATGTTAGGTCTTCCATCACTGACATCCTGCATTTGTGTCTGTAGTGGTTTTGTTTGCATCTTTTACCTTCTGTGAGATATGAACTAGGAGAAATGCAAAGCAGGCTCTAAACTTTAAAGAACATGAAGAAGTTTATTAACAGAACCAGAAGTAAAAAGGAATAATGAGAGTCAGAATAAACCTTCAGAACACTTCTCCTCCTCCCACCCTCTTTCCTCTTCCCACTTACCACATAAAGACACAAAACAACGGTTCAATCCTTAGCTAATGGGGTACCATTTTAAGGATGAGCTGTTCAAAACCAAAGGTTCTCTTCATCTATCTCTGGGATCATCTTCATCTCTAGGAACAGAGGTTTTCTTATTCCTTGGGAGCAATGGTCTTCATCACTTTCATCTCTGTTCAAGTGTCTCATTAGATCACAGCTACTTCAACATTTGCTTGTTTCAGCACAGGCATCTTTGCTCATGGCTGCGGTTTGAACGCTCCACCCCCATTGCTTTCTTCCATGAAATTACAAGGGGTTCTATGTTGTGTCATAGTCCATTACCATAGCTTTACAAAAGAATTTCAGCTTCTGGGTTTGAAGCATCTCCTCTTTCTTCTCTCTCTGGGTTTCAGCTCTTCTTTCTTTACTGACTTTGGTGTCTCCATCATGGTGTCTTCTTCACATGCCTTTGCTTTCCCTTTACTCTGACCTGGGAGAGGATTGATGTTTGCAGGCTTCATCTGTTGTAAGGAATTTACAGTGCTGAAGAGGTTAATCTTACCCAGGCCTTGCAGCTGGAACTTATCTCTCACTGGTCATCACATGATCTCTGCCGGGCAGCAGCCAGAGCTGACTTCGGTGTAGAGTTTCATTTCAGCAGCCACGCCGAGGGGGGCCGGCCGCACTTCAGGGCCGGTTTGCATGGAGCAGGAGCGGACACAATTCTGCCAAGCCACGCTGGGGAAGGCCAGCCCGCCGTGGCCTGGCCCCCACCCGGCTGCACGGGCAGGGCCCAGCCGGGCCTGCCGGCCACGCGGGCACCCCACTCACTTGTCCAAGGGCCGGAAGCAAGAGAGACCTTCCTGGGCTTGTTCGTACTTAAAGGAATTTTTACAGAGGCGTGTTCAGCTTCTTAAGTGGCTTAACAGAGTTGTCAATATTCAGATTAGCCAATTGATGGGTTCTATCAGGTCTGCAGGAAGTTAGAACAGCCTCTTGCAAAAACATCACTTCCGTAGCTGATGGATTTGTCCTTAACTAAAAACCAAGCTGTGCTAACCCATGACAGTGTCTGAACACAATTCACTAAAGTTCTCATTTTTCTGTTGATAGCCCTGGTTCCAGGGAAAAATAGTCTTTTTTTCATCAATTCATGCTGTATTAGGTTATTTCACTTGTCTCTTATTTTGAAGTTTGTTTCACAAGGGATGATTTACAGGCTTCTCCCTCCTCTTTTGGGAAAACAGATTGATTTGGTTGTGTTCAGAAGCAAAAGCATAAGTAGACTGTGCTTCTGGGTAGAGAAACATCTGCAATACAAGGAGTATTTTGACAGATTATCTAAAAGTCACTAAAGTTAGGGAAACAAAAAAGATTCTGTTTCAGATTCTTAACTATGTGAGATAGAAAGAGATGCCTTCATGTGTGTAACCATCAAGAGCAATAAAAATGTTTAATTCAAGTTTTGTTTTCTTAATATTCAGAGGAAATTATAAGACATGGAGGTAATGTCAACCAGAGTGGCAAGTATCCAAGAGAGTTATAATTCTGTTTTTGCTGCTGACTGTCTGGGTTGGTATAAGGGGTCCAAGTCACAAGGTGGGTAATTGTCATACAGCTCCACAACCTCTTCAGCCATGCTGTGACTATATCTGCCCTTCACACCATACACTTGAATGCCCTTTTACCACTTTCAAGGACAAAGCAGCACCACAGACTGTTGCAGTGCACGTTTATCACAGGCACCCCACATCTCTGAGGAGGTAAAGCATCTTAAGGCAAATATTTACATGAAATCCAGAAAAATCATTGTGTCTTACAGATAAACAGTAATTTAATGCAGTGATTTAATGCAAATATCTCTTGTGATGCCAGATTTGAACTCATCCATTCTCTACTCCAGTTATGCTGATAACAGTAGCCCTACAGAGAAAACAGGGAGGGGGCTTTGAGATGCAGAAAATTTTTGAAACAGCACTGCAGAACTAGGGAGTTAAAACTATTATATTCTTAGTGTATCATGCGCTGCAGAACTAGGGAGTTAAAACTATTATATTCTTAGTGTATCATGCGCTGCAGAACTAGGGAGTTAAAACTGTTATATTCTTAGTGTATCACACTGCCAGCTAGCATTACTGCTGAAATATTTAGCTTTCACAATAGTTGCAATGGAAGGAACAGACCTGTAACTGTACTAACCGTGCAGGAAGATGTTCAAAAGATGGCAATTTATTGTGGGTTATTTCAGATTCCTGCCCTCAGGATTTATTTTGTCAAGAGTACTTAAGGTTTTTGGTGAGTTCACTTTTAGTTTTCGTGTAAGTCTAAATATATCAGAGATTTCCTGAGGGAATGACTGGATTTTGGTTACAAATCACCTTTTTTTTTTGGCCTTCATGGCAACTTTACAAAAGGTGGTGAGGCTTGTCCAGGTCACAGGTGTTGCAGAATTTGTCTAATTAAAAGTGCATTTGCTAGGAATTGTGAATGAAGAACACATTCTACTGCACCAGCTTGACTTGTGTCTAAACAGTATCATGAAATGTCTTTCCATGATAAACCTCCTTTGTGAGTGGCATGATTGTCTAGATATTAATATTATTTTTGACAACTGTTGCAATGTATACATGGCATATATATGTATGTGTGTGTATATATATATATACATGTATGTATTTAAAGTAACTATTTACTTTATGGCTATAAAGTTTTTGTTCCTAGAAAATTCAAATTAAAACTAAAATGTGCACTCCAGCTGTAGCAGATGCATCTTGTTTATCTTCCAAGACTCAAAACCAAAAAAGTATATTTTGGAAATATATATAATTACTGATTCATTATTTAAAGTTCACCTTACAAGTAGTTTGTGTTCCTAGTAATAATCTCATAACAACCTAGTCATGTTTATAAAGCTTTACTGAAAAATGCTAACATATCCGTTACAATAAGGACCAAAATGTCATTCTTATCAGAAATTATTTAGAATTTGCTCAGTAGCATCCCAACCTCTTTCAGCTAACCAGTCAGCCTGATGAGGAAGCAATAGGTGACCTCTGGCTGCCTATTATGGGTGGTGTTATGATCCATAACCTCCAGTGCACATCTGTGGCTAAAGCTGTAATTGTAACATATAATACATGACTTTTTAAAGTAAAACCACCTAAGCTCCACAGATCTAAAGAAGGCTGACTAATCCTTACCCACATAACTGGTAGTCCCTCTTGTACTCACTGATAATACCTTTCTCTGGCAGAGCGTGCAGAGAACTATGGGGTTCTTCTCTGGTGATTTTTGTCTTTCAAGGTTGCAATCCCATAAAATCATGGGTTTTGTATTTGTGTCAAAACAATCTATTAGAAAAAGAAACGCTGTTAACGCCTTTCGTATAAAATACTGACAAGAATCACATGAAGTACAATACAAGCTATACAATCTAGCTTTGTGGAATCACTTCTATCATTTACGACATTTCACAAAAAAAAAAAAAAGCAGAACAAGCTGTAAGGAAACAGGCTAGCTTATTTGGGTGTTTCCTGTAAATATGTTTTTTGTAAGATCTGATTAAAACACTCTTTGAATGAATCACAATTTTTTGTTGCACAGTAAACTTCGGGCCAGGCCTCTACAAAAAGGCAGAGGCAAACTACATCAGGGGCATTTTGGGGTGTACATGCCCTGGCATTGTCAGTGTCTTACCCTCAGC
This sequence comes from Machaerirhynchus nigripectus, assembly GCA_013397975.1. Taxonomy (NCBI): domain Eukaryota; kingdom Metazoa; phylum Chordata; class Aves; order Passeriformes; family Dicruridae; genus Machaerirhynchus; species Machaerirhynchus nigripectus. The sequence continues at coordinate 608,435 of VZRQ01009384.1, read as the reverse complement.
CCCCAACACCTCTTGAGAGTCAGGAGTGAAGGAGTAAAGCTCAGCCAGCAAATCACAGGGGAAAAGAAGCTGTTGAGGTGTTTCTTTTATTTTTTTGGTCTTTTTTTTTTCCCTCAATACACTAATCTATTCTAGTTGGCAATAAATTAATTTTTTTTTCCAAGAAAAGTTTGTTGTGCTCATTACAGTAATTGGTAAGGGATCTCCTTGTCTCTTATCTCCACAAACAAGAAAGCATTTTCTTTATCTGTCTTTCCTTCAGACTCTAATGACAGAAATGCAGAGTTTAAACTTTTAAGAGTTTAAACTGAACTAATCTCTATTTCACTCATTTTCACTGCTCTGTCCTGAGTGCTCCTTGTGTTTTCCCTCAGTGTTGCAGCTCCTCCACAGCTTCTGAGCTTTTCTGGCACTTCCATCAGTTGTATTCATGTAATTTCCTCTCCTTTATCCAGCTCCAATCACATCTTTCATGTTGTCATTTGGGAAAAGACTGAAGAACAAGAAATTTGAAGAAAGCCTCTCTGTCATGTTTATTTTAAGTGAGGGGAAGCCACTTGCTTCTGGGGGTGCTTTCCAGTCTTAATGATCATATGATTCTATTTGGCTTTAGTAAACTGTCCGGTTTATTTGGTTTAGGCTGGGGCTTTTTTACTGGCTACGTGGGAGTGACAAGACACATCAATAATTTCCCCTCAGATCTTCTGCAAAAGCCCTCTGGCAACTAAGTATATGGCTATACATATCCAAAAGCCCGAGGAAAAGAGAGATCACTGTGGTGGAAGAACAAAAATATGAATAAATCAGGCCAGTTTCAGAATTCAGAACAGTACTTTAGAAGACTGACATTCATCCACTCCATCCTTGCTGCCAAGGCTTAGTTCTTACTCATCATCTGTCATTATCACTATGTATCCAAATAATTAGTCCATGACAACCTCGCTCTACACTCGGTGTTTGGTACTGCTGTGGTTGGCAGTGAAGGTCACAGCCCTCACAGCCTTAGTCTTCAAGGCTGGCCTGGCCAGGCTGGAATGACATTCAGTGGAGCAGGTCAGTACTGAAGTGGGTGACCTCTTTCTTACCCATTTTAGCTTTTTCATTGTGGATATTTTTCAGTTCCTTCTCCAAAGAAAGTGTGAGGACGGAACTGCTTCCAAGAAAGGTATTCATATTTTTCAGATAAGGGCTTCTTTTAGTTTGCTTCCCACTCATTCTGCAACAGGACTGCAATTATACCAGACTACTTTCCTAATTACCCTGATCACTCTTTTTTTTTATCTTGCAGATTTTACTACCTAAAACATGTTTTGATTTTTACTGTACTCTACTGTTCAATGGAGACACAAGTCCTCATTTACAACTTTTGGTTATGTGTCATGTATACATTTAGGCCCAGTTTTCTCTTGGTAGCATTACTGTGCTATAAATGCTTATACTCTGTTTCCTGTTATTCTACTTACATGTTTGTCCTGCTTTCAGCTGGGATAGAGTTAATTTTCATCCCTGCAGTTGGTACAGTGCTGTGTTTTGGATTTAGGGTGAGCGTAACATTGGCAAGAGACTGATGTTTTGGTTGTGGTTGACCAGGGCTGACATTAGGCCAAAGACTTCTCAGTCCCTCCTGCCACCCTGCTAGCGAGGAGGCTGAGTGCACAAGAAACCTGGAGGAGACAAAGCTGTGACAGCCAACTCAAGGGGTGTTCCATACCATCTGCTGTCATTCTGAGCTATAAAACTGGCCCAAGTTGGCTGTGGGGTGAGGGCCCACTGCTCAGGGGCCAGCTGGGCGTTGGGCAGTGGGTCTTGGCCAATTGCATTGTGCATTACTTGTTCTATTTTCTTATTTTTTCAGCTTCCTTTTCTGTCCTATTAATAAACTGTCTCTATCTCAACCCACAAGTTGCAACTTTTTTTCCAATTTTCTCCCCATCCCACGGGAGGGGAGTGAGCAAGCATATGTGGGGTTTTTAGCTGCCTGCTGGGTTCAAGGTAGGTAATGTCAATTGTATCTTAGCAGTCTTTTACTTCTCTGTCTGCAACACCCCCCTCATTTGGCTGCAAGCTCTCTGTAGTCCTATATATCTATCTTTTCTCCACCTAATTATTCTCTTAGTAATGGCTTACTGATATAGAACGTTCAGCTTTCACACATCATTTTTGGACAATTGATAGTTCTGAATTCAATCTACATGACATTATATAAGGATAAGAAAAGAATAATCTATAGGACCCACTTCTTATGCCTCCTAAAATCATGACATTTTTGAGTTTAAAAAATGAAAGGATATCTTGTACAAAATTGTGCTGAAGTAGTAAAAGTAAGCCTCAGAATGAATATTATTCATATATATATCATAAGAATAGCCTAGTCATCATCCATTTTTTAAATTTAGCATTATATCAATCTTAAAAAACAGCATTATTTTAATAATACTGAAAATCCATAATTAATCATGGATCATCAGTAATTATGTTAATAATGTTATCATCAGTAAAAATAATAAACTTTGATACTAATATGAGTAGAGCAAAGTTCATGAATAAAAAATCTGGTAACGCAATAAACAGAGCCTCTTGAAAATGCTGATATTGCTTCATGTGCCTTATGGTTTTACTTGTATATTTAATTTTTTCTCATGGGACAGAAGAACAGAAACATGATGAGTTGCACTATAGTCTGAAAACTCAAGTACAATCATCAAAGTGGTTTTGCTTTGAACCAAAGCTCTGTAATGGTTTGAGACCTTTGTGATGTTCTTCAAGCATGGCTGTATGTCCCCCACTTTTTTCCAAACTGCACATTTCATGATTAAGCTGTCTCCTGTAGTCATGAATTTTTTATTACTACATTTTCCTTTAATGAATGTTAATGTTCTGCTTCCGAATAGTGCAGCTAAATCTTCAGGGCATCAAATTTTAGGCAACAAGACTAGTTAGCATTGTGGCTGAGTTTTGCAGGTAGTTCTTTGATAATAGTTATTCTCCCATTTAATGGTGTGCAATGTGATGTATGGTCCTTGTACACTTCTTTCACTTCTCATCTTAGAATGGAGAACAAAGAGTAGGTCACACGTGGTCAGTGAAGAAGATAATCAGGAAGGAAATTTACATAATTTATAGCTTTGTCATATTAAATATTCTGCCTTCTTGAAACTATTTTCCAGTAATACGTGCCTTGAAAATGGCACATAAAATAAGCACAGGTGAGGATTCCTCACCTCTAAGAACCTAATGACAAATAACCTCAACAATAATAATGTAGCTATGGAGAGGTACCATGATACTTCTTTAGTATGACTTCAAAGAAAGGAGATGCATTGTTAATTGCATTGTTAATAAATTGATAATTCAGTCAACTTAGCAACAACCTGTCGCCCTGAGTTTTGCAGTCTTTCTATGTTTTCATTCTTGTAGTAGAATTTCTCAGGCACTTTACTGTAAACATCAGCATGTTTACCTACGGGTATCTATTATTATCATTCTTTTTGTTAGGCGGAGAATTATGATAGACTTTTGGTCTGACCAGTGTCATGGAGAGGTGGTAACCCCATCCTCCAATCCATGGTTGTGTCTAAAAAGATATATAACTGACTAAATAAAGAGCCGGGCTTCTTCTTCCTTCTTCTTCCTTCTTTTTGGCCCTTCTTGCTCTGTCTTTTGGCCCTGGCTCCTATCCTGACAGAACAGTGTCTGTGTGGTTCTTTCGTGTCTGAGTACGACAACAACCTGTACTAGGAAGAAGAAAAAGCTTCTAGATTTATTCTAAATTATGGTTTTGCAGCATATCTGTATAACTCAGCAAAAAGCTACATCACTGCCAAAACTTCAGTAATAACAGAGCATAGTAAGGAATGTCCTACAGAAGACCATGTTCTTCATAAGTGTCTTAATAAACGGAAAAAACTAGGACAGCGTAAAGCCACAAAATACTTGTCACTTATTAGCTAGTTAAGCTTTGTCTTGCTATAGACTATTATTAGCTTGTCACACCGTGTTTTGATTCTATATCATGACAGCTCAGTTCTTCTAGTGATGCTAAACTCTGATTTCATTTTCACTGAATGTGTTATTCTTGAAAGAAAACATGTCAGTGTGAAAAAATACATAGGAGAATTTGGAAAGGGATGTGAAAACATATCTTTTCCTTCAATTTCTTCTTGCATTTGTTGCCTTTTCCTGGTCTTAAAATTTAAAACCAAACACGGTTAGAGGGGCAGAAGGGGTTTTATCTCGGTATTTATTTAAGGATCCTTAGGTGCACCACATCCAGGTAGAAGGCACTGAAATGCACCCTAGAATGCACACCAAAAACGCACACAAGCAATGATTCGTGTATACAGTTATAGGCCTTGCAAATTAGCAAATCTATCAAAGATTCCCCAGTGAGAGGCTCAAGTGAAGCCCCCATCCCGAGGAACCTTCGCCCTGGATGGGCCTATTTTGGTTTACAGAATGTGTTCTGGAGAGGACCTTGGTGTCTGGGGCTTTCTGACCCCCAGCTGCGAGGCCTCCAAGCTGTTTGGTCTCTTGGCTCAATGGAACTTTGGGTCTAAGCTGTCATCAGACTTAGGGAATTACAAGTATGTGGGCGAAAAGCACTAAGGATACATGAAAGCTGTATAAAAGGGTATATAAAAAAGGCAAAAAATCATCATGGCATCACATCTAGTGCAAGATATAGGGGATGGGGGGTATTTTCCATTTTCTTTTAGTTGACTATATTTTCTTTTAAAATGTAGTTGTTGGGTAAGTCATGCACCTATTATAAAATAGACTGTAGAAGAAGGGTACCCACAAAATGAGACATGCATTCTGCCATTTCTTCATCTTAACAGTAATCAAGCACTTCAAATCTCTCAAGAACAAACCCTAAATGCTAGATTGGTTAATTTTCATCTTTCTTGTTCAAGTTACACCACTGAGGAGCAGGGAACAACAAATTGATGAGTCAAAGGACTGAAAAAAGCCAAGAGAGAAGAATATCATCTCTACCCGTGTTATTAGTACAACCAGTCTGGAGAAGGGGATTCTGCATTTGTGTATTTGCTCCAGGAACTGAGTCTCATTGTTTATTATTCAGTGATCAATATACAGAACTGTTGAGTAAAAATGGCTAGAAGAGTTTGGCATCTTTCTCTCACGGATGCTGTAACATTTACATTATTTGCTGCAAATTTAAGTCATGTAAACAGGAACAGAACAGAACACATAGCCATCACTGTCACTGCTAGCTGCGTTTTCCAAAAGAATTGGTGAAACATCCTGCAATAGCTTGATGTCTGCTATGCATATCATGGGCACCTTTACTGCATTATGGGACTTAGGTGGAAGTATTGATTTCGTGGCTTTTAAAATAAAGTCTAGGCAAAAAGCACATTATTAGGATATTTGTATGGGACAGTAAATTAGTAGTGCTACAGGCATCAGTTGTTTCAAGTCAAACAGAAGGGCACTTGTCCAGCTTATGCATGAGATGGAAACTGAACAGAAGAATTTTCAGGATTGTATCTTTTCTTATTTTGCTCTAGACTGTTCTTATAATCAGACATAGGGCACATCTTTTTTTTCATAACTATCCCTAACTAAAATCTCTCATGGTCCTGATTCAGATGCATTAGGAGGACCTACTACCTAAATCTATGTGTGATTTGTCAGCTCCTTATTCATCCAACCCCCCTTCTAATTATGTATTCCACATTGTCCTAGGTTACCATGTAAGATGTAACCAATAGTATGTACTCTGTTATCATCTTCACAAGCTGTTAAAGCAGGTGGGGCAGTGCTCGTTATCTCCTACCATGACTCACCCCTGACAACTCCCTCGGGGAGCTAACTCTGTTAATGGGCAATCAAGGACCCACTGCATGAGTCACAGAATGACATCCAATTGTGAGATGCTGTGCCCAGGTGGGAGGAGCCAAGCATTCCCACCTGGATGTGATCTGGGGTTTGGACCAGAACAAGCAGCCTTGGCCTACTGGATTTCCAGAGGACAAGAACTGCTATTGGACCTTCAGGTGAAGACCAGACCCTTCTACAGGATTGCTGCTTTGAGAGGACCACTTCATCTGGACTGCTACCACCACCCTGACTAACAGCGTATCAGGTTGTGTCCCGACTCTGTCAGTGTTCTTATACTATTGCATTTATTTTAATTATAATTCTGACTTGCAATCTCCCACTGGTTTGTTTTCAAACTAGTGCACACATGCAGAATAGGACACAGAGAGCAACATGTTCAGGGAGAGTTTTTCAACAGTCTGCAGTTATTTGTAGTGTATTTAAACAGAAAATAGTATGATAATCTGAGGACCTCTCCTTGCTGATGACCTTTAAATGGGTCAGGCTTGACAAACATTTACTAACCACAACTGATAAATAAAAAGATCAGCCGAATCTTAGCACATATAACAAAGACCTCCTGCCTGGGTTCCATTTAATTTTGGGGATGTCCACATACTGTTGCAGACACCCCTTTGGATAAGGAGAACATTAGTATGACACTGTCACAAAATAATGTTGTTGTACTTCATAGTTTCATGGATTTTGTGCTCTGAGATTTTTGTCCATGTCAGCAACTAGGGACTAACAGCAGTTCCATCTCCACTGTGATCCTACGCCTTTGTTTTGTGGCAAATATTACACATCATATGTGTGATCATGATTACTTACATAGTTATCACAGATTCATATTGATACTTTTTAGACCCAGAAAGATTAATATCTTGTTACACTTCATTCTTGTGAGCTGAATTTGATCAAAATGTTTTCCCTAGAAAGACAAATATTTGATTTGAGGAAAGAGGTGGAGAATTCACTATCTTGGTATTTTTCATGAGCAGCTTTGCATGCTCATTATTCAAAGCATGTTTCTCCATTTCAAATGTAATTTTTTTGGCTTCAGCTGCTAAAATTTTGTTCTTGTTATGCCTTTTCCTCACAGAGTGCTAAGATTTCAGAACTTAACTTTTCGTCCTTGAAAAAGTACATACACCATGTCATCTACTCACCTCCTTTTCCAGTTTTCCTCAGACACACACACACTGTTTTAAAATATATGCTTTTTTTCAAAATTTCTAACATAGGACTGATTCTCTTTTTGAGTTACATCTTCTGGCTTTTAGCATCATTTTAAGAATGGATGCATTTGACTGTGTATGTACTGCTCTAATGTTAGCTGTGCTCATATGCAGCAGTAGAATGACTCTATTCTTGAACCCAAGTATTCTATTTTTATTTGAAATTATTGTAAATATCCTTTATTTTCCACAAAGCTTTAAGCTGAGGACGCATGCTGAGTTATTTGGTCACAGCCTATATATCCTATGAATTTTTCTTACTAGATCTGTTACTGAATATATGGCAATGTTAAAAAAAACCCTAAATCAGCTACTAAATGATCCATATCACTCTGTGTATCAGCTTCTTTCCCAATATTATTTATAATTTCTCCATTTTTAATGCTACTCCTTTATGTATAGCAGATGTTATTTCATACTTTTCATTATTTCATATGATTACTGAAAATAGTGGGGAGCAATAGGTCTTTTAGCAATGCAAATAGAACTTAAATACAAATAGTCTCACTTGAGGGTAAATCCCTGTTAATATGTTTTTGTTTTTTTTTCTCAGGCTAAATACCCAGTAACCTTTTGGTACTGTTTGGTTCAGGTTTGCAGCTGTCTTGTCTTTAAATCAGAATGCTATGCAGTACTAAGCTGAACTGAAATAAAAAGTGCAATGCTGCCAAATGGCTTCAACTGTGTGGATGGCTTGGCCAAGGTAGACCTATATTGCTGCAAATGAACAGAATGGCTGTCAGCTGAACTGCAATGCAAAGGAGGGACTTGAGTGTGATGCTGGGTGGAGATATTTATTCCTATGCAGGCTTAACTGCTACTGTCATGTTCCATTAAATTGTGCAAGATATGTTTTCTCTGTGTCTGCCTATTATGAAAGTAGCATTCAGGAGACAATGGTGAGTGTACAGCTAATAATAAATGCAAGCTTCTATGATGTCTTGCAGTCACAAGGCCTGTGCTGTGTTAACATATTATTTGCATTCCTTTGCCAAAATGATTTTGGAAAGCTGAGAGAAATGCAGAAACTTGTATCCAAGTTACTAGTATTTTTGCAGAGCCAAGATGGCTCTGCAAAAGCATTAGCAGCCCATGTATAAATTCTGTAACAGAAAATTGTTCTAGACGTTAATGACAGCTAAAACAACAATTCTTTCATTATAATATATTCCCTTTGCATTACTTTGGTTAATTTTCGAGCAGCTAGTAGGCCTTGTGCTTAGAGTCCAAGCTGTCAGACATAAAAAGCGAACTGTCAAGGTTCACTTCATATTAAAAGAACTTCAGATACAATATCTTTCTTTAAAATATGTTGATGAGTTTTTAATGTGTTCTAGACATTGCCCAGAACTCCGAAGAGTGAGTTAGCATGCTGAGAACATTATACTAAATAGAAAAATTGGACAGAGACCAACATCTCTGTGCAGCAGATAGACAAAGGAACATTATGATACTCTCCCCAGAATATTCACTAAAACATTAGAAATAGCTAGGAGCACACAAACCAGTCCTATCGTTTGAATATTTTTCCACAAAAGTAGCAAAGGACATGGACCCTGAATTGCATCTCTTCACAGCATCTTGGTATCCTGATGGGATAGAGGGAACTGCTGCTCCTGTTTATAACATGCAGGTCTGAAGTCAATGTGAGTATTTTAGTGGAAGCATAAAAATGTCAGCACTCACAGTGGTCAAATATTAAATTTTGACAGAATGCTCACTATAAATGTCTCTGCAAACATAGCAGCACAAACAGCAGGTTTAAGAATTATGCTATGTCCAGAGACAGAGAAAAGAGCAAATATGATGAGCTGGTCCAGAATGGTAATTTTTAATGCCAAATGGAAACAATGCAGAATTTAATGTCTAAGTGTCTTTTACTCCATTTTGCATGACATTCAGGAGAGTATAGCAGTTCATTCAAATAGTTCAAATCTATATATTTGTTTCTGCAAAACAAAGCAATACTGAAAAAAAAAATCTAAAGCACTGAGCATTGTGCCAAAATATGGCAGGATTGTCTTATAGAATATTTTCTATTTGCCTCTGTTTGTAAGGAATGATTATTGATTCTTTACAAGGTCTAAGCAATTGAGAGTCCTACATTGAAGGTCATAAAAAAAAAATGTGCAGACATGATGACAGCTAGCTAGACAGACTGAAAGAAAGAATATCCATTTACATAGCCATCCAAAATTTGGCAACAAAACAGAATATGAAGCTTTATGATAGAAAGGATCAAAATCACAATTTTTGCCCTTATGTGGTAAAAAGATTGGGATATCTTGTGATTATACACCTCAGCCAGGTGCATCAGCTGAGTAATTTAATAAAACAGTAAAAATTCAATGACAGAGTAGTTACCTTCTGACCGTTACTCTCAATTACAGATCTAACTATCAATTTAAATGACAGCTACTAATGTGTCATTTAAAGCTAACAGCTTAGCCAGTGTTTCTCAATTATTCAGAGATTAATGTTCCCCAAAGGTGCTACTAATATGAAAAAAAAATTGTCTTTGGCTACATTACCAGTACTGTTGAAAGCATAATCATATTGAAGAAGTCTGAGAACAAAAGCTTGGTGGTTTTTATTACGTCAGTAAGATGATCAGTGTTTCTTATCTCGCATGTCTGCATTTAAAACAGCTACAGGAAAAGCAAGTACACAAGATAAAAATAAACAAATATCTGCCTCTCTGTGTCAGGAAAAGCATCCTTAAATCTCATTGTCTCAAGAAGGAAATTTGTACATAGAGATTTAGTATAGATTCAAGAGTCAAAATTACAAATTAATATTTTTTATCCAGTATCTAGCCCTAATGATATCTATACATTCTATCATTTCCTGGAAAATCACAGTTTACTTAGCACTGGCCAGAAAAAAGATAAAAGAGGACCATTTTAATAAGCTGAGACTTTTCTTTATAGATTGCTTCAGTCTTCAATAGAGATTAATACATTTCCAGACTATGTATTTAAGAAGTGGTTAACTTAAAACTGTAATCGCCTGTCACTTCACAGTAGAACTGATGGAAAAATTAGAATTTCACACAGTTTAATAAAGTAAAATTCTTTTAGGTCACGCATAAGTTTTTCAGGTAAATTAACAAGTTTTAGGAATATGTTGACAAACATAGGCATGGGATTATACATTGCTGTTTAACAAAAAGAATTGCACAGATCTCAGTAAATTTTACACATACTTACTTTTAGAAAGAGAAAGAGCTTTAAATTGTAGAAATAATTTATTATCTTGCAATTTACACAAAGTAATTGATATATGGAGACCTATACATTAGGAAAAAGTCTGTTGCCGTTTTGCTTATCATAGTAGATTTGTGCTGTTTTGTCTTGTGTTAAATAGAGTACAGTATTTTTCCTCTCTGGGCCTTGAAGTGACTCTGGGGTAGCCCTCCACTGGATTAGGAATACCTAATTTCTGTCTGGTGAGACTCAGAGCTTCAACAGCAGATAATTAACTGCAGTAGGATTTGGGATCACAGTTCAAGATACATCTCATCTGTCATATTGCCTGTACAACTACAGTTCCACTTCTGTTCACACCTTGAGCAAACAGTGTTTCTGAAGATAAGCAACATTTATCTCACATCTAAGTGTATTTAGAACTCACTCTTGAAATATGAGGTCTAGAACAAAATTTCTGCTACCAGGAAAACATAGGTATTCTTTACCTTTTGTTGTCTTTATAATCATCATTTGATAAGAATATAATTTAGTATCAAGTCTATGTCTTCCAACAGATCCCCTTTTCCTCGGCCTTGCTAGTCAATCCAGCCCAGGCCATAAAATTAATTTTGTCTGATGCACATTAACATAGAAGAAATACTAAGTAAAAAAAACGACAGTTTAATGTTTCCCTAGACTTCAATAAGGTTTCCAAAACAGTCTTCCATAAGATCCTAATGAAGAAGCTGATGAAATATGAGCTAGATGAGTGAAGTACAGGGCGACTAAAAACTGTGTGACTGGCTACCCCCTAGGTCAGCACCGGGTTCAATCTCCCTTACCATCTTCATCAAGGATCTTGCTTATGGAGCAGACTGTAATCCTCAGGAAGTTTACAGGTAACACCAAAGTGTGAGTAGCACCTGATGTACCAGAGGGTCGGGCTGCCATCCAGAGGGGCTCCCATGGTCCGGAGAAATGGTTCCACAGGAATGTCATGAAGTTCAGCAAGGTCAAGTGTAAAGTCCTCAGCCTCTGAAGGAACAACCCCATGTGTCAGTAGATGCTGGGAGCTGACCAGCTGGATAGCAGCTTGGCATAAAAAGATGGATGATTAAGGGACTAGTCCTACCCAACCTCACCCATACAATTATTCTGATTCTAGGATTCTTTTTCACATGCAAAAATCATCCAGAAATGAATGAATAAGAAACTATCATGGCACATATCCTTCATCTATTGCATTTCTAATCAATTCCTACTTTCCCAATCTGAAAAGGAAAGCAAACAGGGAAGGGAATAGAATTTACAGTAATTCCAAAACTTCAACAATTTATTTTGAAGTTATCCCTTGCCTTTTGCAGAAATGCATGGCTTCCCCTGAGATCTGGATGTTTTCTTTGGAAAGCTTATGATAATTACGTCAGTTTTGGGAATAAGTCCCACAAATGACAAGATTCCGATTCAGTTTTGTATATGTATTTTTCCATATCGGCTTTTTAAAGTCTAAGAAACTCTGAAATAACAGCTTTCTCATCCTGATATATAAAGACATGCTTACAAACACTGCTATTGTTGTTTGAAGATTTCAGAGGAAAAGCCAAAAATCTAATTTAACTAAAGAGCACATGTCTTCAGTGAGGTTTTGCCTTAGCAGTAAAAATTATTCTTTGAACAAGAAAGACAAATATGCTTTCTCCACACTTTGGGAGGAGAAAGCAGTGGAATTCACATGCTGTTCCCTATGCATTCCTTTAATTTGCCAGGGACTAGAGAAATGATGGCTCTGCTCAGGGAGAAAAAGCAATGAATCATATATGAAATGATGGGGAAATGAAGTTCATGATACCACCTTTTGCAATCCAGCACTGGTCAAGACTTCAAAACAGAGCATATGTCCTGTAAGTAACACTTAGGGCTTCATCTAAGAACAAGATGGCATCGAATTTCCCTTTTTCTTTATTTTTTTTTCTTTCATTTTTCCTGGTTAGAATCTGTCTTCAGTCAAGACATATTTCATTTTCTCACATCGTAGAAAATCTACCTCAGTAGTTTATGACTTCAAAGGGTATTCTTTTTCTGCTCTGCCCATCAGGATAAAAACAGTAATGAGAGAAAGAGATAAGAAGTTTCTCTTCTTTATCCATTGATAGTTTTTCTGTATTTATCTTTCTTAAAAATTTTTTCATGGTATTTTCCTTCTAATGAGTGCAAATTCTCGAAGCACAAATTACTTTGACTTTTCCACCACACAATTTACCCTAAAGTATTTGCCACTAGGTCTATATGGATTTTACAAAAGGTAGAAAGACAATTTTTGTAGTTGGTTCATTTGTATTTGTCCTTTACATGACAGAATGAAAGCTCTGTTAGTCTCAGTGTTTGAACCTGCATAAGAATAAATATCAGGGCTCTGGGATTACTTCAGTGGCTGAGCTTGCACAGGAAACTTGAGCAGTTCAGTCATCATATCACAAGAACCTGAAATCTCAGCCTGAAACCTCAAAACAGGTAGCAGATTCCAGAATTATTTGTTTTATTAGAGCACTTTCAAGTAGGTGCAGAAGAAAGCAAATTAGAGCAGAATGAGTGAATGAGGACTGGATTGCTTCACTTCTGCATCACTCCTACATAATTATATTGCAGATGGAAAACATTCTTTAAAGTACATTTTCAGAGCATAAGGATGAAATCTATTTATCTTTGAACATCTAAATTTTTGTTGTCTAAATCCAAATTGGTCACTGTACAGACAGCCATACAGTTAATGGAGGTAAAGATGACTCTTAATTCATTCAACCTGTCTTGTACTCTAGTCCTTGCAGGAAGCGTTTTGCCCTCTAAAGGTGCATATTTTCCTTGTCTAGTCCTGAAGGTCACCACATCCTGAAGATGACAGTGGTCTGGGTTGTCTTTTTAAGTCTAGACAAATAACTTGCAGATGTCTAAGTTAACTCAGATGAATCCTCCTGAAAATACCCCATAACATTTGGTAAAAAAGCCCCTGTGTCATTGTAGTATTTAATGCCTTATTCTTTTTTATTTTTAAGGTCTCTATCTACACATTTAAACAGAGAGCATTTTTATGTCACTTGAGTATATTTAAGAAATTTCAAAGTACTTTACAGTGAGCTCTCAGCTATAGAAATTTGCTTTTATATCACTTAATTTTTTTTGTATTATTTAAAAAGTATAAACAGTTTCTCATCAATAAAAATTAAGTTTCATTAGAAGTTCTACTTATGAATACAGATGGAATTGAAAATCTGTAAAAATAGAAGGCACAGCAAAGTATTGGTCTTTGTCACATACTATCTGGAAAAACGAATTCTTGTTTCCCAGCATTTTCTGCGTGATCAGTCTGACCAATATCCAGAACTCAATTTGATCAGTCCATTTTGTGCTGCATCTAATTAACAAAGAAGACCTCCTTCCATTACACAAAATGAGATGAAGATACTGCTTTTATGAAGCGTTGGCAGAGCTATTTTACATGTACCAGAATATAATCTTACCCAATGAAATGGTGCTTAACTGAAAACTATAAAATGAAACAGAAAGTTAACCAAGGTTCCTATTCAAGATTATTGGGAAATTTGTTAGACATGGGTCATTAATGTAAACTACCTGAGAAGCATTACAGGGACATTGCAAGGTTGACCCTTCTTCCTCTCCAAATGGTATTTTATGTTTTTAAAATACTCCCCAATAAAACAGAACATTTCTTTTCAGATTTGGACTGTCAAGATGTGAGCTGCTTAACCTTGATCATGTTCCTTTAAAGCTGTTCCTAATAATTTTTTGAAGCCTAAGTTTAGTGTATGTATGTGACTTACTCTATAGTACTTATAACTTACCTGTTTCCTACTTAAGTGGTACTAGACATTATAAGAATCAGTGATGGGACAGACTGAAATAGTTCTAAAAGAGTAATAACCAGGGGCTAGAAGGAAATTGGATACCCTGTTAAAAATTGTTGAAAATTGAAATATATCACATAAATTTTCTCTTCACAGTAGATGAGATTATTAAAATCAGATTTTTTTTTACAGATTTTAACTCCTCAGTGAAGAGACTCACAAGATGTGTTTTAAACCTCATGCACACCTTGGAAAACAACTTGAAAAGATGTGGCTCTGAGACCACCTTTCAGCACATGACAGGAACCAAACTCAAAGGGTACATCAGGCTTTAAAGAAGCAGAAAGTTAAGCAGCTGGTCAAATTTTAATTGCAGATTTCCCTCTTGAAGGGAAAATATGAACCAGAGACCACTCTGTTTCAAAACCCGTGAAATGTATAAAACGTTTAACCTCTGTAAGCATTTGCTAACACAAAAAGTAATCCTTACCTTTCTCATAAGAATATATCTAAAGTATTATGTGCCTTTGCCGTTTTTTTTGCCTCAGCGTTCAAATCTTAAGTGATAATTATACACTGGTATAATGAATAAGTGCTTCTGAATCTTCCAGGTAGGGATATATATGTTTCATTCCAAAGTTTACACACTTAAAGATCCCTTGACACATATTTGTATCATGTCATTAAATATTTGGATCTCTGATTCAGCTGAAAGAATACAAAATCCCAATCAGACAAACATCTGTCATTTTGCTAGATAGCAGAAAAGGCTCTCAGTGTTAATGGAAATAAGTTATTGGAATAAATTATGGCTCCAGGTACCCTTATTTTCGATGGAAAACAAAAAAAATTTGAACTTTAAGCCAAGCATAGTTCAACAGCAACGAAAATAAACCTATAATAGTATTCTTCCTAAAGGCTGGTGAGAACTGCTATGCTCTTAAATGTTTGTAAACAGAAAAATCTGTCAAGCCTAGGAATCAGAACTCAAAACATATCCCTTTATTCCCGTAACAAACCTTACAGCTCTAATCCAACCTGCTGTTGCCACAAATGGAGCAGAATGGTAAATACAAGCATCTGTATAATTTAGGCAATAAGAAGATCAGTATTTTTGTCCTTAGGACTTGCTTTATGAATCCAGCAAATAAATTATGAACTCTGGATATCCATATAGTAGAGCTAAAGTGAAAGCTTTCTCATAGATAACAGGATCTCTGCATGAAACATCTCCAAACACAGTATGCAGTTTTGCGTAAGAAAATATCCTGGTGAGAAAGTTCTCTACAGTAACCTAGCCGTAAAACATCAGCAGGCATATTGGCAAAATCAGCTTTGATTTCTGTGTCCTCACATCTATGTAACAGGAGATATTTTCCCTAGTCTCACTTTTTTCCTTTTAATTTAAATATAGAAGTGGTAACTTCTAAAAACAGCTCTCTGGATATACCTATCTCCTTAATAATTTAATCACAAGCTTTAATGGGCCAAGTAGACCACCATGATCCCATCTTCTCCCCTGTACTACTCCATTTCCCAGATTTAGGATTGCTACCTCCCAATCTTATCATGCTGCTTGGGTTCCACAGCCAACAACAGAGTACCCCATGAGAACAGACATGTCCTTGGAGACAGAGCAGCAGGTCAGAAGAAAAAAGAAGGTTGTGCTGTGAACCACTGCACAAGTGTTGGAAAATGGAGGGGCTGGTGTTTTAAGGAGGCATACAGGGAGTCAAAGAAGGTAGTAGTAGTGTGGAGGGCAGTGGGCCTGTTGACAAATGAACCACGAGGGTCTCCTGAAGGGGAGAACCCTAAGAGATCCTCCACAATTAGGGAGACAGGAAAGGCCTTTCCCAGGATGCTTTGTTTCATTATGTTAATGTCCCCCAGTTCTGCTTCCCCAGTTGGCCAGCTGCCTTTCCTGCCCCCTTATACCTTACATGTCCTTGCCCTAGAAAATTCTCCCTTCCCTGCACTCCGATTGGCCTTTGTTCCTTTGCCACTCCCTCAGATTTTCCCCACTGGCTCCCATACCCTACCCCTGCCTATGTACTGACCTCTCGCCCTCAGATTATTGGTCCCTGATGCTCTCTCTGCCCCCGTATATAACCCTGGACCCCCACATTGTTCTGCGTCTTTCATCAATGGAACCCTTCACGCGCGTGGCTGAATAAGCCCCTCCCATGGAACTCTATCCGAAGACCCTTCCAGTCTCTTTGCCGGTGACTTGTCGAAGAAGCTATCCGGTGTGTGTGTGAGTGTGTGTGAGTGTGTGTGTGTGTGAGTGTGTGTGAGTGTGTGTGAGTGTGTGTGTGTGAGTGTGTGTGTGTGTGTGAGTGTGTGTGTGTGTGTGTGTGAGTGTAGTGGCCCTACCGAGTGGCTTTCTGCCGGAGACGCTTTCGGAAGGTCATGGCACCCACCAGAACACCCGCCGTGACACAGTAATAAAACCAAATGCCCTTTTTCTTCTAATTAAAGCATAACCGATGCATGTAGCCTTACATGTTGTCTTTGCAAATATTTCTCGCCATTTTAGCTTTCCTCCTTACCTGTTTGCTTGTCTAATTTAGGCTTTATAGAAACAATGGTTCAGCTGAACCAAAGTCACCAGAACCTATTGTCTGAGTGGAGAAAGGAAAAAAACCCCAACCAGCTACATACCCTACCACTTTAAACGAACAGATTAAATACAGTAAATGCAAAGCAGGGGGCCAGGATGTTAGGTGGGGTGCTGTGGGGTTTTTTAGCAATTTAATGAACAGAAGACCAGCAATGAAAGAGCCTTCATGTGACAGATATTCGGCTTCATAGTAGTACAGTGGGAGTTATTACACCAGTACATGAATATCTATGCTGTCAAACACCACAGGACAATGTTCCATGTCGAAGATGAAAAGCAGGGTAGAAAGCCCAGGAGAAGCTTCAAGCATCAAAGACAGCAGCCATCCACAACCCACTCCACTGTGGAACAGGGCTGCACAGTCCACAGATAGCAGAGCCACGCTTTCTGCCACTTAATGCTGCCTAATGCATACCAAAAACTTGCACAGATCTCAGGTGACTTGAGCACAACAGGTCACCATTCCTATTCCATAATTCTAGAAGCTACAGAGAAAAGTTGAAATCTAACAGTGTGGAATCTATTTGCATGATGAAATCCTTTTTTTCCCTTCATATCTTATTCAAAGTATTCCAAAAGGAGGGAGGAAAAGCCAAATTATAAGAAAATTTAAGTCAGAAGTTCACCTAGGGAGCTGACTGCCTTTTTTTGACTTTGCAGTTGAATTTGTCTCTTCATGTTGTTTTGAGAGGCAGTAGTAAATCTATGCAGATTGCCTGCACCCTCTTGAGTAATATCAAATAAAATATCTCTTAATGCTTATCTTAGAAGAATTTCCTATGCAGCTAACAAGTATTTCCTAGTGTTTACATATAATTTGCAAACTCAAATCCTAGGCCAGTATGTTGCTGCAAAAAGCACTCTT
>VZRQ01009384.1:571488-585206 GCA_013397975.1 Machaerirhynchus nigripectus | reverse complement strand
AAAAAAAAAAAAAAAAAAAAGGCATTTGAATTTTCTTTGAGTCAAAAAGCTTTTATCTTGTTTCTTATTTCAGAAAGATTTAATGACTGATGTCCTTTCTATACATTTTAGGTAATCAGATAAGAATACAGATGATCACAGAATAATGCTGTAAATGTATAAATGTAGAAAAATATTTATGTTTTTGTTACTGATGTAAATATGACCACTCTCAAAATCAACCCGAAATTCCTATTGCCAAGTTCCAATTATATGTTGCATTTCTAATCCTTTTCTATGCTGCTGGCTTTGGGGGAAAACAAGGTATAAATTTCCTTGAGTTCTGTTTAAAAACAAATGTACATACATGGGCAGTATAATGTCTAAATAGACAATTGAGTCCGGAAAGAATCCTAACTTATCAGGCATAATAAGTGTACAAAACCTACTAAGATGCCCCAACCCCCTAAATGAAAATAAACAATGTCTTAGTCACATTCTTGTGCATTTTATTGCGAGACAATTTAATCAGACACCTATGGTGAACGTAAAGATGCTTTTCAATGTATTAGAAAATCATGGCACAAAGAAAACTCTTGGTACAAAACTTTGCTACCAGGAAAGGGAGGCATGGAATGACAAGAGTGTATGCCATATAAACAGTAAGTTAGCAAGAAATACCGTCAAAGCTTATAGTAATATTGGCCACAATATGCTATACCCCAGGATTATCATTCCCTTGCATAGCATCCTGATTCTGCCCTCAAAACAGAAAAAAATTCTACAGTATCCAGCAACACTTTTCTTTCCAACATTTCCCTTGTTGTTCCTGCTGCTTCCGTTTGAAAGCATCCCTAAAGCACCATCAGGTTTATGATTCCATAAATCTGCAAGAAAGAATTACAGTGCAATAATGGTCATCTGCCTCTAAATTAAAACTGTATCATAACACTGGGGGCTGATATCTATAAACTTGTTAAAGCCTACAAGTAAAACATTAAAAGGAGGAAAAAATCTTTCCCCAACATGAGGTATATTATATAATTATGATGTTAGTAAAAGTCTTCAGTGTAACCATGAGAGAAAAATAAAGAAGTTTGAAATAAGATGGTTTTTGGTTGTAGTTTGCAGCTGCATTCATGGTACTTGATAATGTTGATGAAATTAAAGCTAACAACTGTTTCTAACAATTAATGCGAAATAATTTCCTAGTTTTCTGATGAGATATCCTCTGGCTAAGGGTGCAAATCAGGAAGGAAACAGAATGAATTAATCTCCATATGTACCCTTAAAAGAGCTAACCAATAAACTTGGAGAGAATCATAGGAGAGTAGATTTCACTCAGTAATCTCTATTCACCTTTTCTGCCACCTTGATGCAGTGCTGGTGTGTAATAACGTTTTATTTGAATATATGTTAGAAATTGGTATATTTCTGATCTTCTTGGTTCAACATTCATATGTGTAAGTATTCAATTTCTTCATGCCAGCATTTTCTCATAAAATCTGTTTTATTTAGGTGTTTCCAATAATTTTTGTTTAAAAAGGTATTCAGAGCTTCAAATATCATCTAGGCTAGGGTTTGGCTACCCATCCAAGGTAGCCATGAATAGTGCATTGGTTTTCGTTGAATCATTACAACACGCACATATGGATTTTCTCCACTGGATTATAAACTTCTCTAGCTTACATTAGGTTCTTATGGTAAAACTGAATGAATTGTCACTTCCCTGAGCTCACCTTGGGATCAGAGATATAATTAATTCTACCCCAAAAAGGATGAGATATTTAAAAGGACACTGATAGGGCACTGAAATCTGACTCTAAAGGAATTAGTGTTGTACAGGATATTCTTACGAATTCTTTTCATTATTACTTCATTTCATCAAGTTTCATGACAATTTAAATTCTTTTCCAATGTTATCATGATCTAGAAGTCCATTCTGAGTGCTGATATTGCCTTTGTTTGTGGCAGAAGCCATCTGACCAGGGCTAACACAGACTTAAAGTTGCTGATTGTGAGACAGTGTGTTCAGGATTGCCTAAAAATCATAATTCAGTGGAATTCTCTCTTGTACTGACAATCCAATGATGTCATGTGGCCATTTTAGTCCCATAGAAAAGTAAAGTTGCAACTATTTTATTCTGGTTTAAAATCAAACTATTTATTTTAATTTTAACAATTTTTAAGGTGCCTATTCCTCTTAATTTATGGTATCATATGAATTACACCTAGATATACCAACTAAAATAGCTTCAGGCAAATGGTAGGAATGTTGCCCATTTCTTCTTTGAGATTTACCAATAACAGCTTTCAGACACAAACACTGAAGTCAAACAAGATGACTCCTATTGTTGGAGGATATGGGGACCCCAGTGGATAATAACACAAGTACATTTTCATAGAAATGTAGAATAATTTGGGTTGGAAGGGATCTTCAGAGGCCATGTAGTCCAACCCTTCTGCAATAAGCAGGGACACCTCCAAACTAGATCAAGTAGTTCAGAGCTCTGTCCAGCCCGACATTTAATGTTTCCAGAGATGGGGTATCTACCAGCTATCTGGGCAACCTGTTGCAGTGTTTCACCACTCTAATTGTAAAATATGTCTTGCTTTTTCTTGTTTAAATCTATCTCCTTCTAGTTTCAAACCATTACCCTTTGTCCTACCACTACAGGCCATACTATCTCCATCTTTCTGATAAGCCTACTTTAAGTACTGAAAAGCCCCAAGAAGGTGTCCATGGAGTTTACTCTTCTCCAGGATATAGAACCCCAACTCTCTCATCCTTTCTTCATGGGTGAGACTGCTCTTACAGGTCCATGTCTTTCTTCTGCTGGGAAACTCAGACCTGGTCAGAGCACTCCGTGCAGGATCTTATGAGAGTGGAGTAGAGGGGAAAATCATCTCCCTTGACCTGCTGGCCACACTTCTTGTTATGGAGGCCAGGATGTGGCTGGCTTCTTGGATTGCCAATGCACATAGCCAGCTCATGTCCAGCTTTCTTCCACCAGCACCCCCAAGTCCTCCTCCACAGGGCTCCTTTAAATCCCTTAATTCCCAGTCTATATTGATACTGGGGCTTGCCCCAACCCAGGTGCTGCACCTTGCTCTTGGCCTTATTGAACCTCTTGAGGTTCCTATGGGCCCACTTCTTGAACTTGTCCAGATCCCTCTGGATGGCATCCTGTAGGAGTGGCACACTCAGTGTCACCTTAGCTTAGGAATGGTCACTGACAGCTTTTAGTCAAAACAAGTGGGGTTTTTTAGTTAGGATAAACTTAAACATTTCTCTCATATCTTGTATATTAATAATTTTGCCACCACACTATCCTTGACAGAAGTTGTTTAATATTAAGGAAATGAGAAAAAAAAGAAAAATAGTGAAGTCCTCCTTTGTCATCCATTCCCTAAACCCAAGACATGTATACAGGAATAAGCAATAAATATTTGAATTACAAACCCAATGAAATGCCTTTTTCCAGAATTCCTTTGAAATTCCTGGTTTGGAATTTGAGGATTGCAGTGATATGTAAACCAGTAGATGCAGGACACCTTATCCTATACCTGAATATAGCCCTTACCACTAACTTGTTCTGATTCACTCCACAGCTTTGCTTACTCATCTTTTCCATATTTATTTTCTTTGTCTTTTTTGCTCCTCTACTGTCTTGTCTTCCCACATAAAGTAGCAAATTACTCATTTGTAACAGTCTCTCACCTGGATTAGCCTCTTTGTGTTTAATTGATTTTCCAACTTTTTAAGGGGGTGCCTTTCAAGATTTCTGCTTTTTTCTTCCTCTTGCCTGAATCCCTCCTAACTTTTCTGAGTAAGATAAAAACTTCTCTGAACTTCTAAATTTTCTTGTGTTCAAACATTGCCTTCATAACCTGTCAGCTTTTACTGCTGTCTTTGCAAACTTACTGTATTTTTCTTTCACAGACAACACCAACAGATAAAGTGGTATGTTATATCATTTTGTTTTATCATCTTGAAGTAGCTGGTGATAGTCTTTTTTCCCAATCAAAATTCGAGTTCAATGTTTCCAGTAAGAGAAGCTGAAAAATTACATTGTTTTATATCACTTGTTAATGCAAATGAAGAACACCAAACTCTCAAAGAAAATTGTTATTTGTCAAGATGACCTGATAGAAGGAAATATAATCTGAAGTTTTGTATAATATTTCTTTCCATGGTGAGGGCTCCTGCAAGCCTCTTTAATATTCTGTATAAAATAAAGTAAGGAAATACGAGGAGTTACTGTTTTCTTACTTGGAGTTTTGGGAGTGATATTCTGTCCCTTCATGCATTCTGAATATATCAGCTCCGGTAGAAAACTCACACTCTGTATTTTATGGGTGTAATTCTTAGGTATTATTTTGTATATTATGTTCTTGTATATCATAAATATATATGCACACATAGTGAGGATTGTTTTTAACTATCAGCACAGTAAAAGTGCTTCAGCATTTGTCCCTACAACAACATGATGAGAAAATAAAAGGTTTATTTATCATGAACATTTTTAACAACTGCTATTGCATGACTGCCCTTAGGATCCTGACATCCAAATTACTTGTTACAAGGGATTTATTTTACATATCTTTCTATTGGACGAGTACAAGCTGAGTAAACAAGCTAAAATCTAAAATACATTGGAAAGCAACAAAAGATCTGTCTATGTTTTATTTATCATGAACATTTTTAACTAAATATTTATTTATTTATTCACCATCAAGAAAAATAATCTTCCTTCTCTTTATTGTCCACTGAAAGCAAAATAGACTTGTGACTTAATGTGATAGAAACAAATCCTCAGGTTAAAAAATTCAAGTCCAGATGGCAAATATCAAGAAATCCATATCAAACTCAAAATCATATCAAACTCAAATTAGCTAAAAAAAATGCAAAACTATCACATATCAAGGAAAACTGGACTGGTAAATCTGAGATACTAAATTTGGCCATAAGTGGATGAATTTGTAATTTTTTTTTTTTAATTAAGAGCATATACTTCTAAATCAGAACTATTTTGTCTTTATTTTTTATTTTTTTGATCTCTTTTCAATGCTTTCTTTGTAGCTGGAAGGAATTGTTAGAAAATCTGGCAAAAAGAACACCAGTTTTTCCCCCGTTGTTACCTTTCAAGAACACTGAAAGGTGATTGCCTACAGGTGTTACATTTCAAGATCACGGAAAGTTACCAAAATTACTTAATGTCAAAAAGTGAGATCTAATTCTTTTTCCTTGCTGTAATTTTTAACATTCCTTCAAATCAGGTTTACTATTCTGCTTCATTGCTTAATGAGGCCTCAGATTAGTCTACAAAGTGTCAATAAATCATAACTCTTTTATTCATGCTCAAAGTGCATTCAATCAATTTTACCCACTGCTGAGCTTCCAGTATCATCAAATGTCTGATCCATCTTTGTGAATTTACTAAATAATTTAAGAATATTATATTGACTGATTATACGTTATTTTGAAGCACATATGTTACAATTTCTTAAGTGGACCTTGTCCTGCAAAAAATAGGTGTAGGTAATTACCCTCAGGTCATGGATCTTGACGGAAAAAAGAATCTAAGGTGTGCTAAAGGGAATCAGAACCCTCTCTGTTTAACCCTCACTATTTGCTGAATTAACTGCTCCATGTTTGCTTTAAAATTTTTTAGGGTGGCACCCTAAAGAGCTTCTTTTTCTTACTGATTACACAGTTCTTCCAAGATTATATCCAGGCACCGAGCAAATAGTTAGAAAATTAAGACAGTGCCCTGAGGCAGGGCAGCCCAGCATAAATCCTGACTTGAAAATTCAAACTGAAGGATTGCTGGCATAATGCATTTGAAATTAGAAATTTGAAATCAAATACGAAATTAGATTTGTGATGCCTATACAAAGTTAATTTTAACTCCACACTCCTGTGTGTAACTATTTGTGTCTATGCTACATTTTCTTTCATTGATAAGTTCAGAAAAAGTTTAGTGGAACTGGCAGACATAGCAGGCATAAAGAAGGGACAGAGGAAGTTAATTTCAAGGTATTATAAATTCTTCTTTTTCATCTTCAGATCAAGAGATTTTGATAGGCACAGCAAAAAAATAAGGTGTAAATTTCCTTCAGAATAAGGGAAATATAATACACTTAAAACTCAGAAAAGTCAGAAACAATGCTGATAAAGAATTGAAGCAGACAAATACCATAGAAGAGATATGAGAAGCACATTGCTCATAAAAACAGATTATGTTTTCCTTTTGTCAACATAGAATTAATAGCTGAATGGTATAATGAGGTTTTATTTTACTAAGACTTCATCACATTTTCAAGACATGCTACTACAGAACATTTATAGGCACATTATGAAGTGTTATAAATAATTGAAACTAAGCTGCCATTGTCAATTGAATAAGTGCTTGCAATTCATTATTATTACATTTTCCCCCACTCAATAGTTCACAAAATTCAAGAACTTTCATTAAATGTGGAACTCAGTACACCAATACAGACATGTCCTGACGCTCCCTCACTGAGCTGGCATTCCCAGCTTTGCCAGCTTGGTACAGGGACGGGTGGTAACTTGCAAGAAGGGCTCCGTCCTGGGTACACTCTTTCCCTGGAGTCTCCTCTGTCCTAACCTGCAGAGTGACAGAGTAACTCAAAGAGAGAGAATATCTGGTGCAGCGTAACATTTGAGTGATTCAGTTCTTCTTGGCACAGTAGCATCCATTTTGGAAGTCCTGAATGGGGGAAGGAGAACTGAAGAGATGTCGTGAGATGTCCCTTAGGGGGGGTGTCCCTCAGCAAGTGTTGATCACTGCGAGTGACACAAAAAGGCTCTGATGACTGTGAAAATAGCAAAAATAGTACCCCAGATGTTCTCCCTTACAATCTCACCCCACACTAGTTATTAGACACCAGAAGCTTTTTGTATTTTGATGCTCAGCGTGCCTTCTTTACTACAAAGGGTACCTGTGTATCATCCTGATTGATTCAGCCATTCCTTAATTTAGTTCCGAGAGTCAATCAATATTTTGTATAATGTGGTGTGTTTTTGATAAGCAAAGAATTGCCTCCTGAATCACTTCTTAGGCACTGAACATAAAACCATGATATCATTTATTATTCCAGTTTGATAAGCAACTGTGCTTGAATTGGTCATTGATTAAGCAGAGCTTTTGTGTCAGATTACAACAGAAACTTGGTTGTTATTCCTTTAAAACAGTAGCTGCAACAATCCAACCAGTTCTTTCATTCCTGTAAATTCCAATATGATTTGGTATCCAGGACAAACACAACCATGACTATATTTTCTAGTGTTTTAAATAAGTATATTTTTGTTACTTATGATGTGAAAACACCTAACTCTGTGGTATTTCAGAACCACTTATCAGGAAAGAGTTCCTTGTTTTCAGGTGTTACACCTGGAAGAGCCACCTGAAATCTGTAGTTAATGTAGTAAAAATGTACTATAAATGTATGGTATTGTGCTAGAGAGTTCCATAGGCATACATACCAAAGTGTTTCCCATACTTGAAAATGTATGTACAGTGTAAGGGTAAAAGATTAAAAATTTCTATGGCCGCCAGCGCATAAATTACTCTTGTTATTGCTATTATACGTAACTATACTTTTATTTTCAACAGCATTTATGGAAGGTTTTAATTAACATTATTAGAAATATATTAATTCTCCAGATAACTTAATTTCCTACAAGTATTTACTTACAAAAAATGGAACACCAACTTTTGATTGGTATGTAACCTGAAAAGTTCATTAATGTTGAAAGGTAGTTTGGAGTCGTACATCCCCTTTTTGGGTTAAGGTAGAAACCTTTTGTTTATACATTTTTATTAGTGAGGTATTTACATGAAAACAAGTTCTCTTCCAATTTTTGCAAATTCAGCTGTTTCTGATACTTCATCTCTAACCTAAATCATTATGTGCCTTTGGCATCAGAATTTGTTGCTGTGAAAATTTTTATCATATCAAAAAACAAGATTATGACCTCAGGTGAGGAATAAATCAGGAGAAGTAGATGAAATCTTCTGGCTATGAGATACCGTCAGATGGGCACAAGAAAGATTTGAAAAAAACAAAGCCTTTATATGTTTTTAAGATGATAAGGTTTAATTGAAGATCCATTGACCTGTTTGTCTTCCCAAGGAAAAGATTATTATCTTCAGGTATTGCACAAACACAGTGTAAAAATTCCCAGGAGGGTAGCTTGAGCAAAAACACCTTAAGACATGGGGAGAGGAAATTATATTCTCTGCCCAAAAGCACTGCATGAAGAAATTTTTATACAAAATAAATCAAAGACTGTTCTTTTTTTATGAATCGGTGAAGAGTTTTGTCTATCTGCAAGCTAAAGCAGACATCCAAAGGACAGCTGCAGTGGCCAAGACTTTGGTTGAATTACTAACACTCACTGAAGAATCCTGGATCAATGCAGAGTCTAAAGACACAGGAATGTATTTCATTCTGCAAGGAATGCCATAATTTTGGAATATGGACTGCTACATGAGAGAAAATAAATTTTTTTTCTCTTCCTAGACTGCTGAAATTTCACTGTTCAAGAGCTATTTATGTTTGTCTGTGCAATCACTCTCAGGCACTCAAAGAGCCCAGGACATTTAAACTGCTTACAGTGTTTGCTTCTCTCAATGACATACTGAGAATCTTTCAAATTGCCAGCTAAAGTAATTAATTGTGGCAGGACTAAAAATGATGCAGTAATGAATCCTGAAGAAGAGTTGAGAATAGAGGAATGATGCTAAGGCTGGGAAGGAGGGTGGGAGGAAGGTGGTTTAGAGGGTTTTCTTCTTTGTTTCTCACCATCCCACTCCACTTTAATTTTTTTAAATTGACAATAAATTTAATTAATTGTCCCCAAGTCAGGCTATTTTGAACTGGTAAGGGAGTAAGTAACTGGTAAGGGAGCTTTCCCAGCTTATTTTCTCCCCCTATCCTGTTGAAAAGGGGAGCGATAGAGCAGCTGTGTGGGTATTTGGCAGCCAGTCAAAATCAGCTACATCATTCAGGTAGTTGTCCCACAAAAATCAAGTACTGCAGACACACCTTGGGTGACAGGATATTGCATGACTCCTCCGTGGGCCACAGACTAACATAACTGTTTCATTTTTCTCACCTTTGAATCGTTTAGAGAGCACAAGTGAGGTTCAACAATGAATGCATATTGCCATATCTGAAACCATTCCTCTCCTCTGAGACAGAAAGGGAAAGAAGTTGAGAGGGAGAAAGGGAAAGTTCAAGAGAGGAAGAGATAAAGAAAGGGAGCTGGCTGTGCCTCCCTTTGCTGTGCACACTGGGAGTGGGATTCTCTTGCCTAAACCTCAACATCTGGTGCCGTTCAAGGCCATTTCATTACTCCTACATTAGGGCATCTGACCTCTGACCACTGCTCTAAACAGGGCCTCATTTCTGCCACCCATATCTGGCTATCCTGAACATCTCATATAATCTCAAATTGCCCTGAGCACACCCATATATTCAACCAAATCATGACCTCAATCCTTATTGAATCTATTGGAATGTAGGCACCTAGCACAAATTTACGTATCTTAAACTTCAACTCAATCCCACTCCTGTGTTTTCCTGTGTTAGTCTCAAACTGAATTATGCTTTCACAAATCCAGTTGTAGCTTTCTGGACAATGGCCAGATTCAGACTAGAAACTGCTTAGCTGCATTACCAGGGCACTGTATCTCCTCAGTTCCAGCTGGGGAAATGGATTGTTTCCTTACTGTGGCTCTTATCCTTTTCCTCCTTTTCTGCTGTGTGGCTATAGAATTGCTGCAAATAGCTGTCTTGGCTTAGAGTCAGGAAAACATGGAAGATGAGGTTCACATATCTGGACCTCTCACTATGTGGACAGAATAAAAGTGTGACTTGCTGCTCTTATCAGTATACATGTGCTCATTATGAAAATCAAAATACAAATGTTTTGGTTCTAACACTGAGGTGCAATGAAACAAAAATCTGGGCCTCCCTTATTACACTCCCAGAATTAAAGTCTGTTTTCAGCAGACTGTCATTTGTGTTGTGACATTTTTTGCCAAAAACAAAAGCTAAGCAATGGAAATAATCTATCAGAATATACACTGAAATGTTGGTTTGTAATTATAATATTAGACTTGGAACAATTTGTCTTTAACAAGATAGTTAAACAGAATAGTTATTAGTTAATTTTTTAAAAAATGAAACAAAGTGCTCCATCTCCTAATTAATTAAATACTCTGTATCTTTTGAAGAAAGGAGAAATATAAATAAAAATATTACATCTATTATTAAATGGAAAATAATTATATTTCTAAAAAGATATAGCATGCAGATTTATCCAGTTAAATCTATATTTGTGGACGGCCATGATACAGCAGGTGTTTTTATTCTTCATACTCATCCGTTCAGGTTTGTATTAAAAGTTATGTCTACCTTTGCTGAGAAAAAGGACATTTTTTTCCTCACCCCTGCTATCTTATTGCTGGTAACTCACATTCAGAAAGGATTTAGTTAAGTCCTATTTCTTGTAGTACTTGTATCATCAGTAGAATTGTACCTAAATTGTAATTTATTAAGCCATTCAGTTACACAGCAGAAACAAGACTGTAGCTTAGGACATGCTGAGGCCAAGAGTAGAAGAAAATAGTGTTCTCTAACTGCAGGAGAAGGTGTAATTTGTCTTCAGATCTTTTATGATGGAGCTGAGAAACAAGAAAAGATCACAAGAAAGACTGAGATTTCAAAGCTTTTCTTATTGCTGGTTGATTTTTCTAAGCTTGCTATCAGTGGGAAATAAGCATTTTGTTTGAATTTAAACTCACCACAACACCACCACATCTGTATTATAACCCTTTGCACAAGTATTTTTTTATGTCCTATAATACAAAAGTTCAAAGATGTATGATTTATCTTAGATACTTTGGACCTTGAGTTTTGAATATCTGATGAAGGAGGCAATGATGTCTGGGCATGAATTAATTGAAATACTGATTAAGTGTGGCAGGACGTCCCCCCTCTCTCATGGCTGGGGCATTTGGAAGAGATGACTCAGCCAGATTGGTAGCCCAGTGAGGAGCCAGAAAGCCCTGCAGGATGCCAGGGAGCCCTGCAGGAGGTCACCCCCAGGCTCCTGAGAGTCTGAGACCAAAGCCCATCACACATCCTGGTATAAGAACAGATGTGGAAAGCCCGAAAGACATGGTTCTTATATCTATAAAAGTCCACACAAATTAACACAGACCAGAAATCTTAACACCCTCCTTGAGGACGTGCAAGGAGATTTCTACTTGGAGCTGGACGGATCTTCAAGTCACTTCCCCGGGGATTGAGAGAGAGGATTTTTGATGTGTGCTCCATCAAGAATCAGATGGTAAGAAACACTGAATCCTAAGTTTTACTATTTCTCAGGTAGCTGTAATTTTAATGGTACCTTTAACTCCATGTGTATATTAGTATTCGCTTTTGTTGTTTCCTGTGTAGTAATAGTTTGTTTTAAGTCTTATGTCTGTTAGTTTTGTGTCTATTAAATAAATAATTCATTTTATAATAGACCGGATCAGCCATTATTAAAGCACTGGCAAATCAGGATGGATTTTTGGGGTGCTGGCCACCTCAATACAGCGACTGCCGGCTGCCAGAGGCCTCGGCAACAGACAGGAGCTGATTTAAACTTACATCATCCATTCATAACATTAAGGAAGCAGCTAGTTTAACAATGTGTTTAATATCTTTAAGGAAAGAAAAAGCTTTGCCTATCTTTACAAGCATAATGAAGTAAGTATTAAGTTTAATGCATTCCAAAAATGAATGAAACAAATATTATCTTAATGATCTGTGTAGCATCTAAAGTTTCAGAAGTTGGGCGCCTTTCTTCTATTTTACCTTTTACAATGCTTTTCTGATCAACAGGAAAAAAAATTAGTATCTTTGGTATCCTTCTTATTTAAAAGCTGCTTTCCTTCTTGTATGTAAAACTCATTTTACAAGAACCTTATAATTTTCTGCTTTGTTTTAAAAAATTGTGTGATTTGGAACACTACTGAGTCAAATTCAGATGCCTTCCTCGTATCCCTGAGTTAACCTTCATTGAGTAACAAACTTTATAGATGATAAGAACATGGATTTTGAATCATACCTTTGTTTTTGTGTGATTATGAAGGCAAATTAAGGCCACATATGTGCCATAATGAAGGCCCTATCAAGATTTTGGCATTAGAACAGAATCTTCTTCTGATTAAAATGAACCAGCTTTTGTTCTGTAGCTCAAGAGCACACAGAGAAATAAAAACTCTCCTCCACCCTGCAAATTACTACTTTATGTTTGTTTTTTTCTTTGTTTCAAGCAACTAAAATGAGCTGAGAAAAAATTTATAGTATAATTCTTTCTTTTTAATTATTCAAGCAGTTTGAAGGTTCCAATTTTCCAGCCAAATTCTTAGTCTCTGCATGAGGTAAATTTTATTTGCAAACATACAGAAACTAAAGTAAATCTTTGGCCCTTCTTAATTATCTTATGAGGGGAATCTTTTGGAAAGGCAATAGCCTGAATAGTAGAAGGCCAAAAATTGTAATGTGTTATTTGTCAGAGAAAATGTAATTTAGGAGAACTTTGCACAAACTTTTTCCATATATAATTGGTTTGAATTGTCTGAGTTGTTATTACGCGTGTGGTGGGATTCTTCTTTCCTTTGTTTTTTTTTCCTGTTTGTTATGCACTACTGATGATTTTTTTTTGCTTTTATTGAAACAAATGGGTTTGCCATTCAGCAGAGGTGGACTGATATTTAAGTAGATGAGTGTTTTGTGTATAAAGGAACAGTTAAATTATTGTGCATTAATTCCCCATGTAATATTAGATTTTACAGTGTGTATTTTTCCTCAGGTTTTTCATGAGAACCTGTTCAAATTCTGCTTATTTACTTCAATCAAACACAAAATATGCCATATTTTCTACTTATTATAATGTGGTAAATGCAGAAGATTTATGTAAACAAATAAAAGGATTCATAGGGATTTTAGTAACAGAAGGAGTTCAGGAGCAGGTTGAGCTACTCAAAAAATACAGTATTTGGGTTTCCTAGGTGAAGAGGAAAAGAGTTTATTTGGCACATTGTCAAGTCAGACCCTGTCCGTTATCTCCAAATAGGTGGAGATGAGGAAAATCAGAAATATATTTTTGAGGTTTCTAGTAGATCATGAATGGCTCAAAACATTTTCCTTAAAGCATAAAAAAGTCTCAAGAAAGGAATGAAATCAGCTCTCCTGAAGTCTGGACTGAACAAGGAACTGGATAGCACATTCTGTTTGGTATCTGTCTCAGCCATCTTAATAAAATTACGGTGTGGTTTAGTCGAATTGTAATATACTCTGTCTGAAATCTGTCCCATTAAAATCTTTTCTTTCTTATTTTGCAGCAAACTTTTATTCATAAGACGGGTTATGTTCCTGAAAATTTAGTTCAGCTTGAGTTGAAATTATCTGGGTTAGGCTCTGATTCTCAGGGATCTCAAAGATTTCAGAATTAAGTGGACAGTTCTTGCAGTGACTGCAAAAGGCCAGTAGAACAAATTTGTAATGCTTGAATATCTTAAGACCCTGCAACTGACACAAAATTCCTTACTTGTGTTGGTTTTATTACTTGTTAGCCTGGTTTTTGTAGCAGGAGTCCCACAGAGGTGGCTTGTGTGAGAAGCTTCCACCATGTCCGGCAGAGCCAATCC
>VZRQ01009384.1:445678-571256 GCA_013397975.1 Machaerirhynchus nigripectus | reverse complement strand
AGCCTGTCCTTGGAGGACTGCACCCCATGGAAGAGTGACCCACAGCACAGCAGTTTTGGGAGGACTGCTGCTCGTGAGTGGAACCATGCTGGACAAGTTCACAGAGAATTGTCTCCTGTGGGAGGGACCCCACGGCCTCACAGGGGAAGACTCCTCTCCCTGAGCAGTGGAAGAGAATCTCGATGATGAATTGACCATAACCCCCATGCCCTGTCTCCCTGCACTTGTGTTGGGAAAGAGAAAGGGGCTGGGGGGAAAAAGATGTTTTTAAGGGCTTATTTTACTTCTCATTATCCTCCTCTGACTTTGTTAGTAATACATTCACTTTGTACTTCTAAGTTGAGCCTGTTTTTCCCTTGGAGTGTTTTCTCCCAGTCCTTATCTCAATTAATGAACCCTTCATTCAACTCTTTGTTTTCTCTCCTCTGCCCAGCTGTAGCAGGGGAGGGCAAAAGACCGGCTGTCGTGGATGCCTGGCATTGTTTTATATTTTTTTTGGCCTAATCTATTTCTCATATGATTTATTACTGGAGTTTATTAACACGAGAGTGTGCTAACACAGCTTTATTGTTGCTATTGTCAGCGGAGTATTTCTACAAGGCACAGCATTGCTGATAACTGTAGCTGCCCTCCCTCTGTACTGCACCAAACCTCACAGAGTCCTATTCTTATCCTCCGTGCATCTCAGGTAACCTAAGTACACATGGACACTTTGATCAGTGACTGCCCATTTTCTATGGACCACACTGCATGTATTTTATACTGTACCTTACCATGGGGAATATGAATGTCTTAAAAGAGTTCACAAAGTGCCAACCCAAAGTGCCAAGAAGCTACTGAAAATCATGAAGCTCTGAACTGGGTAATTCTACGCAGAAAGTTTAAGATTGTCTTATGTTCTAACTCACATCTAAAAAAAAATAATTTTGTTCACCAACTTCAGTGCTCTAGAACTAAATGTATTGAAGTCTGGGATTTCTAGCACTTCTCCTTATGCCACATAGATGGAAGGAGAACTGACTGCAGCTCTAACCCAGAGTTCTGCAGGGGATTTCACCCAAACTCTTCTCAGATCACACCTTCTGTCTCGCAATGAGCTGAATACAAACAGAAGCACCTTTAAAATATTTTTCCTCATGTTCCTTACCACATAAAAACTCATTGATTGCTTTTAATTTTGCCCCAAAATCACCCAAGAACTTTCAAACAAGATCTCTCTCAAGTTACAGAAGAGACTTTAGAAAACTATTTCTCTCAAGTTTTATTTCTTATCATAGGTTGATTGCCATGCTGCTTAACCTGTGAAAAATGTTTAGCCTGCACTAACATACCAAATGTATTGCAAATTTTTAAAAACATTTCGTGAGCCAGGTGGAGAACAAAATCAAAATTACTTGATGATATAAGGGTTGAGGTCTTTTTGTTTGGGATTTTTTGGGGGTTGTTTGTTTGTTTTTGTTGGTTGATTGCTTTTGTGGGCTTGGGGGTTTTGTTTCACAGAATAATAGAATATTCTGAGCTGGACGGGACCCATCAGGATTACCGAGTTAAACTGCTGGCCCTGTTCAGGTGCTGTGATCACTTCCCTGGGGAGCCTGTTCCTGCGCCCAACCACCCTCTAAGTGAAAAACCTTTTTCTAGTATCCAACCTAAACGTCCCCTGACTCAGCTGCGTTTCATTTCCTCAAGTCCTATGACTGGTCCTGAGAGTGAAGAAATTAGAACTTGCCCCTCTGCTTTCCCTCAGGATGCTGAAGACCACAGTGAGGTCTCCCCTCAATCTCCTCTTCTGAAAAAAACAAGTGACCTCAGCCACTCCTCATAAGGCTGAGGCTCCCCCTCCAGAGTCCTCACCATCCTCATGGCTTCCTTTGGACACTCTCTAATAGCTTAATGTCTTTCTTATATTCCAGTGACCAAAACTGCCCCCAGCACTCAAGGTGAGGCTGCTGCAGTGCAGAGCAGAGCAGGACAATCCCCTCTCTTGCCCGGCTGGTGATGCTGTGCCGGATGCACCCTAGGACATGGTGCCCTCCTGTCTGCCTTTGTCTGGGTTTGCTTTTTTTTCAGTGAAGTCCTAAGGTAATCTTTCTTAGGCTTACTGTAATCACACTAACTTGAAAAGCTAACCTCAAATGTGTGTAAAAGACATGCTTTTCTTTTTAAGTGCAGGAAAAAGAGGTAGCAGCACCCCAGTCCTCTTGTGATCCTGGTATGAACACACCAAACTTGAACAGGCTACTGATATGTGACCTACACCCCAGTAGGATAGTGATCTGGGGAATGTGGCTGCAGTGAAGAAAAAAGCAAAGAAATAATTCTATAGCAAATGGTTACATGATTGTGTCACGGTTCCTGTTCCTGCTCTCAAAATATGGTATAGTCAGTGACTGGTACTAATAGATGAAAGAATGTATCATTGCAAACCTCTGAAAGTTTGTCACTGCAAACTAAAGTTCTTAAAATATGATATAAGCTGGGCAAGGGTCTTGTAGATTGTATTCTTGGACTGATGTGCCTTCCTTTTTCAGCTGTTCAAGCTTGGCTTTTTGTCTGGCTTCTGTTTCTTTCCATCTTCTTGCAGGTGCTTATGAAACAATCCTGCTGGATTCAAGGTAACCACAGGGAGGAGAATTTATTAAAGGATTTATTACATGAAAGTTGTGGGTTTTTTTTCTGGGAATACATATTGCCCAAAATGTATGCATTTAGAAGATTGAGATTTTGTTGCCAGTGTTTTACTTCTTTCTTTCACAGTCAGTATATGAATGTGTTCTCACTGAGTCACTACCAAATTTCATTTATTTCTTGGCATACTCTCTGGCAATCTCTTCCTCTTTCCTACCCAGCCACCTTTGACTGCAGCCAGCCAGGTGGTTCACTAACTGACTTAATAACTTATAAAATCAGCTTGCTTTACAGTTTCTGCTGAACACATTCTCTCACTAACAACAGTTTTCCCAGCTAGAGTAATAAATGGGGTTACCTCAGGGTTTAAACAAATGTGAAGTGTGTCCTTAATGCAACCAATTTAATCAAACACATCACTGAGTTCTTCTAGTATATTATTTTCATTTAGCTTGCATGAGATTTCCATTATACGTTTGATCAGTTTTAATTCCTTAGAAACTCTAATCCCTGGCACAGGCTAAGCCTCTACATTCACTATGAGAAAATAGAATAATTCCTGAGAATTCCATACAGAGAAGGGTGGACCTTTAACACATGAATGCTTTGTGCCTTCATTTACTGTGACATCCACAGCATTTTTAAGTTTTCCTGTGCTTCCAGTGAAGAGCCAGATTTGGATATTGTCATTACTTAGCTATATAATACAAATGTCTATAGAAACTTGCAGCTGTAATAATCTGAATTTGTGACAATTTTTCTACATATTGAATACTTTAGTTACATCTATTATTCATATAGTCAAGTACATTTCTGGCAGTGCAAAGGATTCCATGGTGTGCTTAACTGACAGGTTCACCATTTGCTTTCAAAATATTTGACAGCATTTATAACTGAAGATCTAACCTTCTACTGAAATTTGTTTATGAAGAGGTAACACAGCTTATTCTGCTTGCAACTAGGTATAAATTGTGAGAGTAAACCAACAGAAAACAGACAATTTTAAGTTCATATGTACTTGGGTTTTTTTAAGTGTGCTACTTTTTCATATTCCATTAATCAAGGGGTCAGAGAATCACATGGGCCACACAGCGACTGATTTATTCAAAGCCCAGTAATAAATGAGGCCAGATGTTAAAAACAAAGATCAGTTGGAGAAATGTGTTTGCATTTCAGCATAGAACCAAGATCATTATATTGTTCCTACGAAATGACAGACATTTTGTTCTTGGATAATGCAAACCTTGTGAAAATTAAGACATTTATATGCCACTACATCTTTTGACATAGTTTAGCTGATTGATTTTTTAAATTTAATGCATATCTTTAAATGTTTAAATGTCCTGTCTATTTCTTGTGTTGTGAAAAACATCGCTTCAAGTCTATATACTGGCTTTCCAATCACTGTCACTGGGCACACAGGCACTTTGCATCTGTGTTCTGAAGGTCAAAAAATTCCATCACATCCTGACTGCTCAGACTTCTACATCATGCCTAGACCTACTTTTGTTGCCACTTCTGTATAAATCATAGTTTAAGACAAAACATGTATGTATCGTATAAAAAAATGTATCGATTGAGGAAACATGGTCAAATTTAGAGCAAACTCATCCTCTCTTTATATATATGTGTTATCATTTGTTCCATAAAAATGATGTAAACTTTGAAATCCAAAACCTTAATGGTAACACTTTGCATGACAGAGTAAGTAAATTAGACTTTTACAAAGTAGACAAACTGAGAAGTGTGGGCCAGATAAGTCTACAGGGAGGTAGATTAACAACTGGCTGAACTGGAAGGCTTGAAGAGTTTTTATTAGTGACACAAAGTCCTGCTGAAGGCAAATCACTAGCAGAGCTTCTTCCAAAGCTCACTTTAGCAGATGTTGAGTAAGATATCTTGCTGAGCATCATATCTTTAATCTTCAGCAGTTCAACTCTTGAGTCTCTCTTGAATTAAACTTTGTCAATACCTCCAAATACTACCTGAGCTGAATCAACATTTTCAAAAATCAAGCTTCTCAGAGAACAGGTGTCTAGAATGCCAAAACAGCTTTGAAGTAAAAGATGAGAAGCTTAATGTAAACAATTCTGTGTTCAATTTGAAAGAAACAAATAACCCCAAAAATGGACAATATTTAAAAGAGAGAAAATGGTCTTGTGAAGAATGGAGGGATGCTATTACAGATGGAGAACAAGAGGTAAGGGATGAAGAGGGAGACCAAAAGGAATACCAGGTAAAATGGGAAGAAAATCTGACAAAGTTTATGCTGATTAGAAATACTGGATGAATAATAACATCAAGAGAAAGAAGCAATAATAAGATCAGGAAATCATCTTCTGAGTAAAACAAAAGCAGTCTTCTGGTTTCAAAGATTTGTAATATAATAAATGTGATGTTCTCTAATATGCCATATGGTTTTTGAGATCATTAAATCCACATTTCAGTACTTTCCAGCTAGAGACATCCTTCTAAAAAACAAAAATTAATAGCTTTCACGTAGAAATAAGAATAGTAACTTTTAGAAAAAGTATTGAGAAATACCTAGGATAAATGGGGAAAAGAAAGGAGAATAACTTCACAAGGAGAAGGATAATGTGTAAAGAGGGGGATAGAAAGGTGTGATGTTACTTCTGTAAAGAAAATATCAAATCACAAATGAAGAGCTGCCCCCCCAAATGAATTTTTTTCCTGGCTTTTTTCAGTAACTCTTCATGGGGTCCCATGTCAATCTGATGGTTTTAACATTTGTTAAATATTCAAAAATAAATATTTCTGAAAGATCTCTCTGCCTGTGTGGGGAGGAAAGAACACAAAGAATATGTAAAACTGCTTCAGGAAACGTGAATAAAAGGATTCATAGAGATGAGGGAGACAGGGAAGCAGGAATGCAGATTGCCTGCAGACTAGGTGCAGGCAATGGTAGAAAAGCAGTTTCAGTATTAATACTGCTTACTTTTTTATTAGAATGCATGTGTCATTGTTTCTTTACTGTCTTCTTGTGATTTTGGATTGCTCTGGAATTTAATCTATTAAAATTTTCAGGAAAAAAATAGCAAAATTCTGCTGTGATATTTTATCTGAAATCACCTGTATTTAAAAAGATGAACTGCTGTTCTGTGGTACTTAGATGAACAGTGGTTCAGGATGTAAAAATATGGTCCTTGTTAATCTGTTATACTGAAAAATATGAGACAGGTGAAAGCTGCAGCAGCAACTGAGCTTATCACACACAATTGCCTGTCAAAGGGCAACTGTTTAATATTAAGTGAAATTGTTGTCTTCTTGCAGTCTCTGGGCAAAGTGAATAGAAGGGAATGTGTATAACCCCATTATTTGTAGTTCAACTGAATTCAGCTATTAGAGATACCCTGTAAAAACTGAATAATGACACTTAAGCCAAATGTGAAAATTATGGCATTTTCACATTTCAGGTCTATAGCCATAATACAAGGATGCTTTGAGAGACATTTCTAGACTTTCAGAGAGAAAAAAAAATAAAATCACACCCTGTGGCTACATGAAATGCAGACCATTTTGAGCATCTCTCAGAAATTTACCATTTCTCAGTCACGTGTAAACAGGGAGAGCTGCAAAGACACATCTGTTATTGTTCTATGCTACTGTATCTTGCTGCAGTTTCAGACTCATTTTAGCTTAAATTTTAGTCTTTTCTTGTTAAATGGTGCAGGAGAATCTATCATAGCAACAGCTCCAATGGGTTTGTGAGGTAAATCCATAAAGAAAATTTCCTGCATGTTCCCTGATGAATCTCTGATTTCTTTCAGTAATTATTTTGCCTGTCAGTCACTGTATGATTAAATAGCCACCTGGCTGTGGCAGCTTGAACCTTTGAATCTGACAAGAAGTGACTGGGGAAGTTACCTTGGAAAAGAGGGTAAAAGGAACCACTCCAAATAACACATTAGTCATCAGTGGTCCTCTGCAATCTTCATTAAAAGGACAGCAGGACATACAGTATTATAAGATTTATCACAAAGTTATGCAGGTTATTTTTAATGATATTTTATTTTAAGAATAATAAACACAAGTCACACTGTCTGGGAAGAAAAAGATACGGTAACTCAATAGAGGTTGCAAGTAGGAAGACAAACCTAGCATAAAAAATGAACATGTCCAAGATTTTTTGGATGTCAAAAGACAAACCCTTCCTAAAAAGTTTAAACAATATTTTGTTTGTATTTTTCAAGTAACCAAAATCTCAAGAAAATAGGGGCCAAAGAATTTAGGGGACAAAGGGAAAGAGAACATTCCTGCAAAATATTTCTGGAAAAGTGTTTGTGCTCCTGGACATGCAACTATCTCTGGTAGAACTGGAGGAAAAGCAACCCAGACTGGGGTTCTCTTTTTAAATGACAGTGCTTTCAAGAATGGTACTGGTTTGGTCCTTGACTCTCTTAACCAAGAAGTGCATCAAGTAATGCCTGAGAAACAACTGGAAATATAATATACCTGATGTCAACTGCACTGAACACTCAATATTCATCTTCTTCCTTTTATGGTTCTGCTTTACAACTTGTTTCTAATTTTATCACAAAAGATTTACTATAACTATGCTAGAGTAGAGTTATCTTCTGGTGGACAAAATATGATAAGCTCAGGTAGAATTAAAGAATCTTTCCAATACAGATACAGATTAGTCTGAATATTTCATATGTATCCTCTTTTTCTAAGAACAGCCTGAGTTTCCTCAGTACGTGCATTCTTGCTTCTTTTCTCTTCTGGTTTTCATTTTGCCCAGTAACAAGCCTGTTCAAGCTGGTATGAATTGTGGCTCTGAGCAGCCTCAGGCTATGTATACTCCAAAACAGATGAGAGACTGAATCTGAGGCTGATCCATCCCATATTACAGAAACAGAATCAACTAGGTTGGAAAAGACCTCTGAGATCATTGAGTCCAACTTATGACTGAACACCACCATGTCAACTAGACCATAGCACTATGTCTGGTGATGCCACCACCTCCCTGGGCAGACCACTCCAATATCTAATCACCTTTTGTGCAAAGAATTTCTTCTTGATGTCCAACATAAACATCCCTGACACAGCTTAGGACTGAGTCCTCTTGTCCCTGGTTGCCTGGGAGAAGACACTGAACCCCCACCTGGCTACTGCCTCCTTTCAGGCAGTTGTAGAGAACAACATGGTCTCCCCTGAGCATCATTTTCTCCAGGCTAAACAACCCCAGCTCCTTCAGCTGCTCCTCACACGACTTGTGCTCCAGAACCTTCATCAGCTCCATTGCTCTTCTCTGGACTCACTCAAGCACCAAAATATCCTTCCTGAATTGAGGGGCCCAGAACTGGACACAGGACTTGAGGTGTGGCCTCAGCAGTGAAGAGTACAGGGGATAACCTTATGTTCTTCTATTACCCTGTCCTAGAACAGTTCAACAACTTTTTCCACAACATCATGTCAAATAGGAATTCACTAAAGCTGCACCAAGATCCTCCTGGATCTATTGCTTTATTTGGTCTGGTGTCACATGGTGATGTGACTAAAACTTGTTTGCAGCTCAGTTTTCCTTTTGTTGTATGTTCTGGCATATAGTTCTTATCTCAAATGGACGGTTTTGATAGTAAAAGTTTAATTATTTTCCAGTAACAGACATACCCATGACACCTCCAATATGGGCTGTACAAAGTCCATCAAAGTGACCAAAATCCATATCTTCATAGTCTTATCCCTGGTTTTTTTGTTAGGAACAAAACCCAGAACTTTTCACTAGCAGGCACCAGCTCCTGCTCAGATGCATTTGCAAATGGATGATCCTAATAGCCTAATCCATTAAAGCAGGTATTGCTGTATTGGAAATTCAGCAATTGGTAGGATTCTTTTATTATTACTTGTTGATTGAAGTTACTAAGTATAATAGTTCTGCCAAAAAAGCTTTAAATTGAATTCCGGAATATTTAGATGACATTGGAGAGCCTCAAATTTTTATTATCTTTGCCATAAAGCAAAGAAACATCTGCTGAAAAGAAACCTTCAATTATACATTTCACTACCACCCAAACAAAAGTAGACATTTTTAAAACTGCTATTACTTGGCAATATGAGGAGGCAGTGGATGCAGCTCCATGGGGAATGTGTAAATAAAGGTCTTTGTGAGTAGATGCAGAAATACTTTAGAAGAAAGATAAAAGGTCACCACAAAATGCAGATAACTTCAGAGGAATTTTATTAAATAAATCTCAAAACTAAGATGACTAGGAGTGGTTAATAGAATTTTATTTATTGCAATATGCAAGTTCCACAATACTGAGCATTATTTTGTAAGACTTGCAAATCTTATGGGCTTTGTTGAACTTCCATCTATTTCTGATGTTGAAAATATGATTCAAAATGCATTTGTGATTCCTAAATATCTCTATTTAAAATGCCATTTGCTATAGCTTCTATGATATATTAAAATAGACATTTTGGTACATATCAAACCAGAACACCTACAGTACCTGCTAGGCTCATAAAAACAGTACATTTTTATGTTATCTACAGTTCATATCACACAATGAAACAGCATGAGAGAATGCTGAAATCTTAGCCTCTTGTTCCTCAGGTCTGCTTTATATGTGGCTGCAGCAGATCCCATTACTCTAAAATGTAAATGCAATCAAGTTGCATTTAATTACCATTAAAATGCAAAATATTTCCCTAGTACTCTAGTACCAAGTTCTAAGATCAGGGATTTTCTTTTTCTCCCTCTTCTGTTTCATCTGATTACATAGATCTTCCATGAAAAATCCAGGATGATTCTCTTATCTTTTGAAAACCTTCTTTCCATGTCTGGTTAACCTCATTATTGAACTGCTGTCACAGTAGTCTTTCAGAAGAACTGTTTAAAAAATATAAAGGACATTTGAAAAGTCAAACTGGAATTTTAACACTAGATTATTAGATATTAAAAATGACACAGAAAAACAAATTCTAAGACCAGTAATAATACAGATTTTAAAAACCCCAGCCCCTGCTAATAACTCGGGTGCAAAATTTGGTGAGCTACACATCAGAGAGATGATTCTGATACCTGCAACACTGGTTATTCTAGTACCTTCAAAAAATTACTTGTGGAAGTTGCTGTAGTACTTACACTTAAGATTGCTTAGTGCTTTGAGGGTGTA
The DNA here is from genome assembly GCA_013397975.1 of Machaerirhynchus nigripectus. Taxonomy (NCBI): domain Eukaryota; kingdom Metazoa; phylum Chordata; class Aves; order Passeriformes; family Dicruridae; genus Machaerirhynchus; species Machaerirhynchus nigripectus. The sequence goes on along the minus strand of VZRQ01009384.1, from coordinate 561,486 downwards.
AGATTACATAGCTGAATTTAGGAACTAAGCCACTAATGTGCACAAGCAGGAGTGTGCATGCTGCTTTGTGTTCTGGCTATACACAGAATCCAGGGTGTTACATGAGGTCCCTAAATATTATGTGGTATGAATATTCCCTGCTCACCTTAATTTGCTTTAAACTCACAATATTAGTAGAGATCTGTCGTAAATTAATCATAGGGCTCATGGTTTTGATACTCAGCTTCCTCCTGTCTCAGGCTGAGAGCCTCTGAAAGGGCACCTTAAAATACACACATATTTTACTCTGAAAAAGAGTGAGTGAAAAAGGATCAACAATTTTATTCATAGTATTTAAACAGAATTTGTTTGATGAAATACAGGAAGATCTAGTGGCTCCTGGATATCCCATTAAAACAAACCGTCTAACATAGTCATATAGACAGTTATTAAACTGACACAAAAATTGGCCATAGTCAATCGATGATTTTGGTCCAGCCTTCTTCCTCTTCCAAAAGCTGAGTTAAAGCCCAAAGGTACTAACTGAAAAACTACTGTTTAATGCATCAACCCTTCCATGCTGGTGCTCATGTGTTACATTTTCTGGTGTATTTTGCTTGCCTGTGACTGAAGTTGGTTGTGCTTCGCCTTACATCGAAAAGACTTTGCTAATATCAGTGCAGTAAAATGAAACTGTTTAAATAGTCTTCCTATGCATTCAAACATTTCTGCAGTATCAGAAGGTTTCATATTAACTAGACAACCTGTCTTGACTGCCTTTAGGCTCAGCTAAAGGGAAAAAAGTTGAACCTTTCTGTCAGCAACAGACTTGGGTTTCCTTGTGACTTTTTAAGAATCTGTTCAGAATTTCTTAAACGCTATTGATTTGTTTGCTTTAATGAGAGCTTCACAGGATTAACAAATTCTTTATAAGGATAAAGCATGAGTTTGCCAAGGAAAATAAGGCAATAATCATACCAATAAAATACCTCCACGATAGAGCATCTATTACAGAAAATTCTCTAGAGTTCAAGAAGCACCCTAGCCTAGTATTAGGTTTATTTCCCTGAAAAAGCTTGTTATAGTGAGTCTTAGTTGAATTACATCAATAAAAATGTTTTGATACAACAAATCTTGGAGACTATTTAAAAATAAGATAATGGTCATGTAGAATATAAGAAACTTAATACAGCTATCAGAATATCATATGCGGTTTTTTCCATAAAAAAGGAAATAAATAGGAAAATAAGTGATTACAGTGTGGATACTGTAATTTACATACAAGTGATTATCTTTTTGGGAATAGTGTAACAGTACCTTTGACATACGGGTACCAGAAAAATTACTCACAATTTTCTCCACCGGGAATTGCTTTATTTCAATGCAGTTCAAAACTGGAGCCGAGCTGCATATTTCATGGCTATTATTACAGCCCTAAGTCTGTTGCCAACTTTCTATTGCAACAGCCATGCACTAATAACTCTCATCATAAGACATTTTCTTTGGCCATAGTAACCTGTGTATAAATTAACATAGGCTATAATAACACCGTGCCCCTTGTTCACCAAGGTATTTCTGAGTATACCAAACTTTATGAATGTCTGCCCATTATTTTTATTTTTTAGTGTTAGCATGTGATTAGCTGCTTTGCTGAATGTGGTCCTTGGATAAACTAAAATTATTCTTTTTTTAGTCTTTTGATTTTTCACTATTTCCAAGTCAAAGCATACTGCAGAAAATTCTACTTCCCTCAGAGAAAAGCAATTCACTCTTATCAAAGTCATTTCAGGAGAAAAATCTGAGTGATCAAAACCAAAGTCTGAACTTGTTTTTCTCTCAGTGAAGTTTTGCATTTAAATGTAGAATTATATATTTGTAAGGAACATGTGGTATGTATGGAACAGTCATTTCATATCTTTATAAAATGTATAGCAGATGGATTAGGTACTTTACTGGCTGAATTAAGCAACACTGCTTCTCTGAAACTTGAAATCCATTATATACTTAGTGCTAAAACTGTGCTAGTCTTGGTAAATGAGACAGGGCTTGGCATGGAGATAGGTGACATTATGCAAGATGGAAGAAGGTTTCCAAAACTCTCATGAAGCTGTTTATTTTTCCTTTGTATGCATTACAGATGAATCCAGTGGAGTCACTGGAAGCAATGGCAAATCTTCCATTGACTTTAATGGGATGGAATTTCAGTTACATGTTTTTTGTCTCTTAAAAGTAAGTTCAGATAGAAAGATATGTCAGCGTGGCAAAGATTGGAAAATGCATAATTTAAAGAATTCAGGCAGGATTAAGATATTATTCCATTAAAAATAGGAAGCTTGGAAAAAGTGTGATATAGGTTGGTCATACAAATTGGAATCAGGATCTTCAAACAGGGAAAGATGAGATGCTTAGTGCATGTATAAGCAATGCAAAGCTGAGATGTTAAAACTATAGTATCCAAACCATTTCTAATCTTACTGTTATTTTTATCACATAGTTCCAGTATGAGAACTTTAGCTGAAGTAACTTACCACATGGTTCCAGGCCACATTTTCAGGTTTTGTATACACCAGGGGCCTCTATGAACTAAAAAACTGCTATGAAAAAAACAATCTAAAGAAAATTTATAGCAGCTTTGCAGTTCTAACGTCTAGTCAGATTAAGCACAAAAATTGTAGCAGATTCATAAAAGAATGATAGAACTACAAAGTAGAAAACTCGGAAACTAGGAAATGCTAGAACAGATAGCTGTTGCAATTGATAGCTTTATTAATTTGTTGTAACAATCATAATAAGAAATACTACATAATTAAATTATTATAATCATCACGGTTTAGGACAGTAGCAAGATTATCTTCTGGGGATGGGTCAGGCATTTTCAATGTGAATGTGTTAGGTATAGCATAGTTATATGCAACAAAAGACAAGTTAAAAGAAGAAAAATAAGATAACCTCAAATACATTTCTTTTTCCTATTAGCTCTGCCTTCTGTGTAATTAGTAGCTGTAAAGTTATATGATAGGGAAATTGACAACAAACCAATATATAATATAAAGAACTTATATTTTGGCCTATATATACACATGCATTAATGTCAGTAAAGAATATCTGGGTTCTTTTAGAAACTGAGGGACCGGTTGCATCTTGCTCTTTAAGCTATTACCAAGCAAAAAGTTTTTTTCCTTAAAGAGCTTTCCTTTAAAATGTAATTTCTCTTCTGTGAGTGACAAATTTGAAGATAAAATTAAGTCATTTTGCAATACTCAGTGTAAATAAGCATCTCAACATTTTTTCCAAAGCATGAAACTGTCATTTTTCCCATTCCTATAGTTCTAAACCAGAAACATTTAATTTTATCAAACCTTTTCTCAGACAAGGAAAAGAAATAACCTTGGCACTGAAACCATGCCTCAAGAAAGGTCATCCAAGCAAGTAATTTTCCATTTATAAAGGCATCAACATTGTGGCTTAAGATGAAAACAACCTTTAACCATTCTGATGACCATTTTAAGTGTATTATACATGTTTTTTTCAAAATAGTATAAGGCAATCATATTGAAAATCTGACTGGAAGCTTGTAATGTAAAATTGTGGCTCTGAATGAAATCAATAGAAAGCTTTTTCTTTACATTTACCTTCAAAAATTTACTGATCTAGGGATTGTGCACTTGGGGAAGACAACACAATTTTGTTTTCTGTCTTACCTGGTTCCCAGACCACTGAATCAATCAGTGTTGGAACAACTGCTGAGTAGCACTACAGCAGAGGAAACTAAACAGAAGATGCTTGCAGATGATGATGCCTCTCTTAAGGATTCGATAGAAGACTAAGAATTACATGAGCTAACTAACTTCCACAGCAGGTATCTGTAATAAAAAAAAAGGAACCTGTAGATTATCCACACACCCCTGATGTCAATATATTCTCAACACCTTGTGTTAAAGTGAAGAGCCTTACAAGGTTGAAAACCACTCTAATGGACTGAAGAAATAGAGAAATTGGCAATATGACTTATGTCCCACTGCTACAATTTGAGAAGACTTTGGGTAAATCAGTAGCACAGCAAAGATTTTCCAGCCTGTTTCAATAAATTTATTTATTTTTTCGAGTCTCAAACAGGTGGTGGTAACCTTCTTCATGCCCTATGCCCACAGTCTGGGCACAATCTCAACCTGGAACCAAAGTGCTCTGGAGAAAGAATTCGTATCTGAGTGTGGGGGTCAGTGGCTCCTCTTCAGTGCAGTTACTTACATTCACAGCTCAAAGTAAAACTGTCTTTGATCCTTATGAGTCAGTGAAAATGTTTTAGGAATACATACAAATGGAGATTGCTTTCAAGCAAGTTCAGTTTTAGCCAGAAGGGTTGCTAAAGGGACTAATGCTAATGGAAGCTATTTTTTTTTCCCAGGACAGTAAATGGGAAAAGATAGTCTTCTCTGAGGACAGTCTGAGTTTAGGCTGAATAAATTGAAAATGAACAGCATATAATAAAAAATGATCTGTTGACTTGTAACAGAAGCTACAGTTCTTAGGAGAGACCATAATTTTCTCAGGCCCTGAAGCTCTAGCAAGTAATGGAAAAATGGTGTAGTAAAACCATGAGTGTTGTTTTATTTGAATAAAAAGCCACAGCAAATCAGTCTAGTTCAAGAAACATTGGAGTTGAAATATACTGATGGAACTCTACTGAAAAGAAGTAAATTGAGGTGTTTGAATTATTATTTCTTAGGCTCCTCACACTTAAATAATGCAAGTTGTTTGTTGAGCTTTATATTGAGAGTGGGCTCTAAGGGTTCAGCAATGGGGGCTGTGGGAGCTCTGTGAGGGGAGGCCGGGCTGCCCCAGCCGGCCCCAGCCGGTTCCAGCCACATCCAACCACCCACCACAGGACACGGCTGAGGCCATGGCCCAGGGCTGCCCCAGCCAGCCCCAGCCGGTTCCAGCCGCATCCAACCACTCACCGCAGGGCGCGGCTGAGCCCATGGCCCAGGGCTGCCCCAGCCGGACACAGCCGGTTCCAGCCGCATCCAACCACCCACCGCAGGGCACGGCTGAGGTGTGAAAAGCATCGGTGTGAACACCAAGGTCGGTGGAGCAGGAGGTGCTCCAGACACTGGAGCAAATAGTCCCCTGCAGGCTGTGGTGAAGACCACGGTGCAGCAGATACCCACACAGCCCATGGAGGACCTCATCCAACTAGCCTTGAAAACTTTCAGTAATGGGGCATCCACAACTTCTCTGGTCAACCTGTTCCAGTGTCTCAGCACCCTCACAGTAAAGAATTTCTTCCGAAAGACTATTCAAATGGAAGGTTTTGAGCTGCTGTATAAAAAGCAAATAATGACTCCTCCCAATTAATGAACTCAAAGTTTCAAAGTTCCTCTGAATACTGTAAAGTCTTGTGACTGACAAAATATTTTTTAGATTAGCAAAATGCTAGTCTGGTCTTTAGTTATGTAGATTATATTATACATTCAAATAACAATTTTTTGCATTATAGGTAGGACGTGAGTTCATACAATCACAAATTTCTGTCCTCTAAATCCATGCTGGCTAGAATAATATACCAATAGATTGTAAGAGAGCATTTTAAAGATGCATTGTTAAAGCAAATTCAGTTTGCAGTCCCACTGGTAGGTTTTCCTAACAAAAATATCCTCTATTCCAATAGCTCCACTTAAAAAGAAATATAAAATAGTTTATTGTAGGATTCTCAACTGTGTGTTTATTTATTGTAAAATACAGTTGGAACACATGCTGTGGCAATTGGTAAATCTATATAATGCGTCTTTCTAGAGCAAAGCAAAAAAATAAATTTTTCTTTTAAAAAATATGGCTTCATCCAAATGTATATGAGCTTGCTGTTGTGTCTATATAACCCACATTTTAGGTGTTCAGTGTGATGACTAATCCAAAATTTTGCTGTTCAATTTAATAAAACACTTCATATAACCTCTTCAGAATGATGATGTGGTTTTTATGACAGACTGAACTGTTTAACAGAACTAGATTAATCATAAATTCTGTCAGGTATATAGTTAGGGAACTGTCACCTTCCTCACACCACTGAACTATTGTAATATTCTTTCACACCACTGGAAAAGAATGGAGGTGCAGATATTGCCTTAAAATTTTCTCAGTGCAGTCCAAGCACAGATATAGACATGTCCACATGAGGGATAAACCTCACAATTCAAAACAAAAAAAAAAAAGTATTCTAGACTACATGGATATCATGTGTATTTATATATTAATGCAAATATAAAAACATAAATATAAACCAAACATTAATATCTGGAAACCAAAACCTTTCTAAAACTACAGTTGTAGTTATTTTCTTCTCTTGAGACACAGACATGGGAAAGATACTGACCTTACCTTTCATAATAATGGCTGATTGAGCAATGTCAACACCTTCTTTATTACTTTCATTTAAAAACTATTTTTTGCATAGTTCTAACCGAAATTACTACATGACTTAATGTAATTTAAATAAAAAAAAATCTTTCATTTAATTTAGTGTTGCAACAAAAAGGGTAAACCAGAAATATGAATGTACTGGGAAGACTTGTAGGCAGATTCCTTCACAGCATGGTAACATTTGACTTGGAGATATTCTAATCATGGATTATTCAACAAGTGCTGAAAAATATTCAGTAACAACTTCCTTTTAACAAAAGGCTAACTTTCAGTGTACTTTATTCTGGATCAAAGAGATGATAAAGGAGAGTCATTTATTATTACAAGTACTTTCAGTTAGGAAAAACAGTGATAGCCATGTGATATAAGAGTTTATGTGTTTTGTTTGCAGAGCCCATGCTGGAGTTCATCATACCTGCAGCAAGGCCGATAGAAACCTTTTGCTTTCTTATATGGAAATGGAAGATGGACCCAGTTACTGAAACCAGCATTACCTGTTGCTCTGGGACCTGAAGGGACTCGTGGTTCAGCCCTGCATGAACAATTATTGAAGATTAATTAGTCTGTTAATTAGCCTGACATCCTTCTTTCTTCAGCTGTCTCAAGGAGGTGACATGTTTCTGGGCCTGTTGACCAACGCACAGTCTGTAGGGACAAGGAAAGGGAACATTCTTGCCATTTGAGATGCAATAGTTTAAAAATCAGATCCAGTAATGAAATGCACCACCTTTTATCACATGCCACCTAAAAAAAAAAAGCAGATCATGGGAGAAAAATGGGACTTTAATAATTTATTTTATTTGCAAATAAACTGTATGTAAGATTGGATTACAGCGAACTATAGTTACAGGATTTTTTTTCTATGCCACAGTAAGATATGATTGTGCTCCAGTATTGTTTATGTTAGTTTATATTCAAGTTCTCCCAATTTATTATTTTAAATTTTAGAAGAAATTCTCCACAGTTGTAGGCGGAGCAGGACAACCTGGTTCCTGTTTATAGTTTTGATGGAATTGGTCTTTTCTTGCAAAATATTATATTCATGTTTTGTAATTAATATTCTCTGGGAGAATTTTCAACCAGCTTGACTAAAAATTCTCTATAACCACCCTTTTTCTTGAAACAGCGTTAGGTACAAGACAGGACCAGAGGTAAAATGATTAGAGCTTTTTACTACTCAAGATCAGCTTTCTCCCTGCACTTAGAAATGGTCATCTGTTCTGCAAATCACAGCCTGAAGTATTTGCAGGGCAACCAGATATAAGGAACAGTTGAGGGCCAGCAATGAAACGTAGTTTGAGGGAGAGTTAGTCCATCATGTAGGAAGTCTGAAGCAGATATGGGATAGATTTTTCCAAGTTTGCTTTATTTTCTTGCAAAACCTTGCATCTTGCATAGTCAGTGTCTGCTCCTGAGGTAATGTTTCCTCACTGATTGTCTTTGTTCACTGCACAATCCTAACAATACTCCAAGTGCCATATATAACGGACCTGAGATACTGCCCAGACCCCACTCCTCATTAAAAAACACCCTATGGATCACATAATTAAACATTGTATTAAAAACATGTAAACCACAAGATAATGCCTACGAGCAATATGTCCAGTAAAATTCTGCACATCTTCTCTGTAGGATGACACATGTACAGTCCAGATGCAGACAGGCGCCTTTTGACACCAAGTACCTTCAGCAGGGATGTAATCATTGGATAATTAGCAGCTGTTCTCAACTGAGTCTAGGTAAGTTATGTGAAGAATGTCATTCTTTACAGTGAAAATAATTTTTGACACAAAATTGCGATTGTCACTTAAAAAATTAGGTATCAAGATAGCAGGGTCAAAATCAAAGTTTCTGGTGAAAAATCTGAAAGAATTATAGGGTCTTAAGTAAAACTATTGCTGAATAATTTTACTAATCTCAGTGTAGAAATTGTTAAATCTCTTTTCCTAAAACTTTCCATTTCGAGACACACATCCAGCACAAGAAATCTGAGCCTGAGCAGCTAAAGATTAGCAAAATAAGTACAAATGAAAGCAGGATGCTAGCATAGGAGGAACTAAGCAACCAAAATAGAAGTATCATTGCATAAACAGATAATAATATGTCATACTTCAGTTCTACAGAACAAAGTGAGTTCTGTTTGTGCAGCTTTCTGCTGTGCCTTCTTATGAGGAGAGAATAAGGATAATCACAGTGTGACCAGGGCCATGGGATTGAAGAAGGGACTTGGAACTGCAGGGCTTGCTGGGCTGCAGGAAGTCTGAGTGTCTGCTGAAGATGAGAACCTGCAGAATAGAGCCCAAAAATCTGATATTTTATATAGAGAAAGCATTTGAACAATCTGTCATCCCACTGTGTTTATTCGGATGACTCTGCTCTGCATATATAATTTTTCAGTATATGCATTTGATACAAATATTAGATAGGAAACATTTCCAACAAAACTTGTCCAAAATAATGCCTGTTAGGGTCATCTTTTGAGTTGCCTTTTGTGACTCATCCTTTACTATCAAACAAATATATTCTACATATTATTTCCAGCCTGCGAGTTGATGAGGGAATCTTCATTTATCACAGTTTCTAGTTTCTTCAGTTTCTTCAGTTTCTTCAGTCTTTGTTTGACTCTGAAGCTAAAACAACGTACCATGGATTGACACAAAGCTTAAAATCTACCACTTACCCAGACTGGTGATTGGATGAAAAATGACACTGTGTTTTTAAAGTGCAGATGTGTTGACTTCAGCTGAGGCCATGTCTGCACACAAAGCACTGCCAAAATAAAGAGTATAGTCTGCTGAAATTTCTGCTGACCTTACCATGGGCAAAGATCTGCCAGCTTTTGAGCTTCAGCCTTCCCTCTTTTTAAAGGGCAGCATCTGGACTAGCCAAACTGAAGAGGAAGTTTTTGTAGAAGGAAGGATAAATATTCTTTTCCCTAAGTTTTATTATTATTTTATTGAATGAAATTACTTTCTGTTGGTACTCCTACTTCTTTAGTAGAATTTTGGAGGAGGCTGAAACTCAAAAAAGCTAATAAAAATATAAGAGGAAGAAACATTAAGATATATGTCATTCGAATCTGAAATGTATACATAGTTTGAGTTGAAGATGTTTGAACAGGAAAAAAAATGCTGCATGTAGTAAATAATACCTCTACTTTTTTCAGAGGAAAAAAAGAACATAAGCATGTGATATAAGAGGTATTTTTTTCAATGTCTAATGTATAAAAAATATGTGTTTATACATGCTGCAGATCCAGCTGGCTTGAAATTTCTGGGACAATAAAATCCAAATATATTTCAAATAAAAAACCAAATTGCCAGGTAGTTTAAACAAATTCTTTGTTAACCTGAAAGGATAATAATAAAAAAAATCTTTCTTTTATTAAAAGTTCTGCTGTTTTCAAAGTCTATATCGATATTGTGTTATCAATCATTAGAATGAGGTGGTTTTTTTCCAAAAATATCTCTTGAGTCACTGATTGAAATGTATAGTTTAAAATTTTGAAGGTCTCCAGCAGAAATAAATAGGTAGTACAATACTAAGGCAACAGCTAAAAATGCCCCTCGGACCTGACAGTTGTGTAATCAGAGTAAGAAGGCAGGAATGTGATACATGGAAAGCCTGGGACTGCTGCAGTCATTACAAAAAAACCTAGTCACAGGATGTGGTCCACTGATAAACAAGGTCAGGCTAGCATACCATCTGCCCATGGAATATTGTGCTGATGTGTTATTCCAGGTCTTTTACAGCTACATGGTTTTCAGTCATTTAAAAACAGGAGAAATTCCATCAGAAAAAACTGTATATTTAGCAGGTAATTAAATGCAGAACAAAAGAGACAAAAACCAGAAACACAAAAATGTCTTTGCATGACAGTGAAAGCTGGGGTTGAAAATATTGCCATCTCATACCATGCATCAGTTCTGAGTGCTTTAAATGGGAAGGAATCTGGGTTCAGCTTTTGGATGCTGTCTTTCTGGGAACTGCTACTTATTGGCATGGGGCTGCATATTCTGGGCTCCTGTGGGGGAAAAGAATTATTGTCATTCCTCAGATGACTGTCTCATGCTCTGTGCACAGTGTGACTGAACTGGCTGAAGTAAAGCAAACCTTCCAGAACAGGTCTTTGAAAACACAACACTGCAGAGTCAAAACGATGCCTTTCACTTTCATTACAAAGAAGGATTATAGACAATTCTACAGATGTACGGTGCTCTGAACGGGCATGCAGAGTGGGTATAAAGCCCTTTTTCTGTTTAATCTTTGCTTTTAAAAAGTGAAATTATCTTGTGTTTGATTTTTTGAAAACAAAGAAATACATTCACTAAATAAATACATACATTTGTATTTCTCAAATTCTGTCATTTTTTGCATGGTTTATTCCCCTTGAAGAGATAAAGATGCTACTGACTTCATTTGGAATCATATGTGAGTCAACCAAGGAGCAGTTGGTGCCTTGCATGCTTTGGAACTGTGAGCAGTAATTGACTTACTGTTCAGGATACCATCCACTTACACCACTCTGTAAATTCCTCTGCAGAAACCTTTTAATTCAAGTCAAACCACAGTGGCAAAAATAGAAATGTGAAAACAAAACAAAATCAGGTATATTCTGTTATGGCATGTATTTAAGGTCACTATATGAATGCATTACACAGGCACCTATGCTCATTCCTATATTGCAGTATGCGAGGCCCCCTCTTCCCCTAAACCAGGGAGAGGTTCTGCCTGTCCACACTGGAACACACACCAGGTACTGGAACTGGCCTTTGTGAGTCTGCAGCACATTGCAGCTCTTGCATTTCGGCTTCCCGGAGGTTGGTCTTTTTAATACTTTCTTGAGAAACACAAATATCAAAGGATTGTGAAACGATGGGCAGGTAGTGAGCAGTGCCTCACACAATAGTCAGCAGAACTGGCCAGCTTTCTCAAGGAATAAAGAAAAGGGTTTCTGTAAGGGGAACAAAAGCCACCTAAGCTTCACTGCACCCTCAAGTCTGTATCTCACAGGTGGCTCTGCCCTGCAACTCTTTACAGGTTTCACACAAATACAGTCAAGTGCAAAAATCAAATGTGTAGAATACCTTTCTTATGCATATCTTTCAAAAGATCACAGGTAGCCCAAAGTTTCTTTGCTTACTTTTATTTTTCACTGTGTATACATGGACATAATTTTCAGTATTTTCAAAATCTTATTTCCCTTCTTGGCCTAGTTTCATTATATATATTTGCATTTCAAAAAATCAATTAAATATTTATATTGATTTATTGAGTAGACAAAATATATTGGACAAAAATATTATATAAAGACACATATATTGAATTTCAAATACTATCCTTATGGGTTCTTTACAGATATAAGTAAACAAGATCTTGATGAGACTTTTGATACTGATTTTTAACATAAATAGATTTTCACTTGCTATTTTCTGAGGAAGTTTTTACCAGTACATTTAAGAACACATTCCTGTGGTTTTAGTTATTTTTTTATTTGAGGATTGATTTTTCTCGTGAGCACCACAGTGTTGTTCAGAAAATCATTTACATATGTATTTATGGTCATTGAAATTATTTTTAAGGTCAGTTGATTATCTGAGTATTCAAAGGTATATATGAACTTTGGTCTCTTGGGAAGCAGGATACAGCTTGAGAAATTCCTCATAAAATCAGATGTTGTATATCAAGGCTAAAATAGTGGACAGAGGATTCCTCAGTGTGGTCTAGCAGAACGCAGATGATGACCGACCTAACGTGGCTTGCAGGTCTCTGAGAGGTGCCTAAGATCAGAACCCCACATTTCTATTCTCAGAATCCATGGTGACTTCACGGGGTGAATGGACAAGATGAGCAGCATCTTTCTACTTGCTTGGTTACCACATTTGCTGGGGCTCACAATGAAGTTAAGGGCAAAGCTGTTGCTTAAATCTTCCTGTGAAACAGGGCCTAAGATCTTCTTCACTCTCAGGGCCTTCTTCTGCTATTTTGGTGGACACTGTTAAAGAAGAAAGTAATGATATCGCTCCAGCTTTGAAAATGCTAGGAAACTGTATGACTTCTATACTGTCTTCATGTAAATGAAAGAGATATTCACTTCCAATTTTTCTGTGCAATTAGTACGGAGACAGATCTATTTGCTTCCATTGTACAAAATATGTGTGTTAAACTGAAATTAAGTATTTGGTTTTATGTTTCTCAGATACTGTTCATAAATTCAGTTTACAGCAGAAAAGAAGGGAAGGGTTAGTAATTTTCTACATGAACATCGATTTAAATTCCATTGAAGTATAGTCTTAAATTATGTTTAAATGTTCGACCCTGGAAATTTAAATCCTTTATTCATTATTCTGTATGCTGAGTTTTAGAATCTATTCTCCTAGAGAGAGTTTCTAAAGGAAAACAAGACTTTATGTTTAACTTCATTCTTTATGTATCTTCTTATTTTGCTCCTAACTCATGCATCTATTCTTTCAACACCGAATTTCAAGTGCTTCTTGTTCAGTTCTGCTACAGCTCAGGACCCTGATTTTGCCTTGAATTCTGTACTTCAGGATTTTCTCTTCTTTTGTTTTTATGTGTGACACTCATATCCACTCTGGGAAATTATTCATGCTTGTTTTCATTCATTTTACTTCTCGTAAATCTATTTTGAGTTTATTCTTCTGCTAACCACCATTATTCCATTGACTTCAGTAAATTTTAAATTTGCCTCAGAGGAGCTTTGCTGAACCTCAGAAGTTTGTCACAAGATGAGCTATACTAATTTTCAAAGCAGGAGAAAAAGCATATTAACCCTCTCAATAATCTGTTTTGTGACTGAGTGGACAAGAGACAGTTCCTTCCAAAGCCTTGAGAGTCTGTACACAGACCAGACTCCTCTTAGAGGGGAGCTGGATTTTTGTAGCCATCATGAAAGAAGGAGGAATGGTCACTTTCCAGTAGCACAGACCAATATTTGGTAGAGACCAGACACCCAGAAAGAAGCACTGTAATAGTAACAGTGGTAGTAAAGGTCCCGTTAAAAACAAAAATACTCAGGCACAGTGCTTTCTCAATAACTGATTCAAGAGAAGGCAGAGAGGAAAACATACACCCGTACAAGGTGGGAATGGTTGAAAGAGATTTGTGGCCTATAAAATTCTTAGAGGAAGTTTTTGATGCAAGTGAGTCAGGGAATCACTGGTAATAATGAAGGCAGACTAGACCACAAAGCAGAGATGGGCTCTTCATAAGGAGAAAAGTATGGAAAAGCCTTGGAGAATGGAAGAGACAAAAGCTCTTGTTTCCTTTCCAAGTGCACTTGATAACACAAAAAATCTTTTAACATAACGACTGACTTTTTTGCCACTAATTGGGACCAGTGTTCAGTTCTTGGAAAGCAGAGGAAAATTAAGAAAACCATGGGAAGAGAAAAAAAAGACATCCCTAATCCGTCTGCCTGGCAGTATGGCTTAACATCTCTTATAATTAGTCTCAACTCAAGTGAAAAGGAAAGCTCACACCCCTGCCTCTGATTATATTTTTCATGGTATAAGGAAGAAGTTTAGTATAAACACACATTACAAAAACTTCATTTTTCTAATGTTTTAAGGTGAATACAGGTATTTATTTTCTGTAAGAAAGTTTTTTCTGTCCCTTACAGTATATATTTGAGTAGAGCTGTATGAAGCATTTATGCATCCATGAAATTTCTCAGAATAGCACACAAAATTCAATTAGCACACCACAGTGCTAGTGATTTTGGGGAGGCATTGTGGAAGAATTTAATTTTTTTTTATAAAATACCTCCCAGTGTACACATACTCCAAGTCACTTAAAATGATTCCTACCCCTGTCCAGTATATGTTGAGAACAACCTCACAGAAATGCTAATGAAATGTTTCCCCCATTCTCTCACCCAGAAATGAAAGGAAAATAAAATACTGTGCTGTTTTTTTGACAGCAAGGGTAACCTTAGTATGGCTTGGACATGAATTATCCTAAAGATAGGTACACAGTGAAAAATCAGAGAAGGTAAAAATCAGAACAACAGTAGTTTTAATAGTCTTTCACATAAGACTATTAAAAGAAAAAAGAACATTGGTATACAATGGATGTCTTTTTCAAGTGGCAAACGAAGACAATGAAACATCTGTTTTGGTCATCCATTGCCAATTGTATTGGCAATACATACATAGAGCAAACAGAATATTATGGAAAACCGACTGATGATACAAAGATAACAATTTGGTGGAGAACAGTAAAAGGAAATAGATACCTATAAACAGACAGGTAACTGGGTTCCTAAATATATCAGCATATCAGCATATTCATTGTCATCATACAGAAACGAAGGATAACTTCAGATTGCAAACTTCAAAATATATGCACAGTGACAAATTTTTGTCCTGCTATTAAATATTATATTCCATTGAAAACTATTTACAGTGTGTATTTTTGGACTCTTTCCTATTTGTATTTCTTGCATATGTGCCTTTGTTTTCCATACATTCTTTCAGTATTAATCACTCATTTATATCTACTCTTGACTCTTTCTTTCTTTTGGTTTTTTAATCAGCTCTAATGACTAATCTAATCAACTGCTTATGACCTTATTCTCAATGCTTTTAAATCTTACATTGAAGTTCTTTCCTTATGCTTTTTCAGAAATTCTTTTCATTTCTGCTGAAAGTCCACACTCGGTCTGTGGATTTGTTTGAATGTTTAAATGTGATAGTAATTTCTTACTCTCTTTACATCCCACACTTCTTTAAATTTTTCCATTTGTGGTCTTCATTTAGCTCTTGTGCTTATTATACTGGTCTTAAAGTCCTACAGTTGCTGTACCTTTGTTTAGCAAGAATTCATTTTATCTTTCCCTTGGCATTTATTCCTTCAGCCTGAGTGATTCAAAACAGATTCTCTACTGAGTTTTATCTTAATCTGAGAGGGAGCACCCCAGGGCTCACTTTCCACTAACAAGTCCCTCTACCTGGCATTTCCCTTTAAGCTTTTAATATTTTACTCCAATTTTATAGAAATTTAAAACTTGGGAGATTTACCAGGAAATTGTTTCAGGTATTTTTATCATTTAAAGACACCATCCTGCATTTCTTGTCTAGAACATTTTGTGAATCAAGTCTAATGCTGTTTACATGTTTATATTCTCAGCTTAGATGCATATTTGAAACATTATTCCATTCTACATATCATTAAAAGACCTGAAAAAAATATTTTACTGTAATTTTAAAGCACCTCTGAAGAGCACAATACACAGTACACGCATAAATAATCTACTCAGGACCTACAAAGTTTAATGTCTGCTGCCAACCATAGAATACTTCTGCATCACTGATCCATGGATGGATCCAAAATAGGTGCATTTCAGCCTTACTGTAGTTGTTTGTTCTTTATGCTGAAAGCAATGAGATATAAAGGAGAAATTCATACTCGGAGCTGCCAGTTCACACATACATTTTGAATAATTTTCCCCACTGTTGATCTGGCTGTTGAAAGCTCTGGTAATGTTTAAAAACACTTCCTTAAGACATTTAAATTTAATTGCTTAATCTTTTAACTGTCTCTTTTACACTACATTTAGCTTCTTAAGTCTTTTTCACACTTGAAAACATGTTGGTTGTCACTTATTTAAAATTACTTGAAAACTGGACCTTTGTTCTTCCTTTTTGTAGCTATGTAGAATTTTTAGGGTCCATGTGACAGTAGATAGCCATCTTAAGTTTGCAGCAAGTAGACCAACTGTGTGGCAAAGGCAAGACTTAATTTGTGATTAATTTTTGTGGTGAATTACTGCTTCATTCATAGCTGAGGGAACTGGGGTCTCCAGAGGAAAGAGGGATTAAGGAGACAACTCAGAAACAGCGCTCTAAAACAAAACTCCAACCTCTGCATCATTGATACATCAGCAAAACTCATTACAAACCATTACAGAAAACAAATTAGCAATGAAAAATTTCTTATGTATTTTTTTTAAGAGCTGAAACAGTATTGAAAGTACCATGACCAGAAGACAATGTATTCAGGCTTGAATGACTGCAGGAATTTAGAAAAGCTGTAGTAAGCACAGGAAACTTTACTGAGAGTGGAATGCGCTGACTGAGTGTGATTTGGAAGCTAGCACCTGAGAACAGGGAGAAGGAAAGTTCAGGTTACCAAAAGCTGTATTTATTACCAGCACAGAAATACCATCTCCTAACAGGTTATAAAAATAAAATTTAAAAAATTAAAAAAAAAAATCAAAGGTTTTTTTAAGGAAGATCAAAAAGGAAGAGTTCATCATCAATTCAAATGTAACCAAAACTGAATATACCCACCCCCCACACACACTGTTTCCCAGAGTAAGCAATGACGCATGGTGCAAGATGGGGAGGAGTTAAGGTTTGAACCTGTTCTCTCAGCTTATACTTTGAAATGTAGCATGTGGGAGCAGAAGTATCATTGAACATTTTTTCTGCCTCCTATGGTCAAAGAAAATATAAAAATTAGTATGTTTCAGAAACCATCAGTGCTATTGGCACCCTGTGCTATTCACTTGCTCCTTGAGCCCCACTTTGGTTAAAGAAGCCAAAACAAATCCTTAAAGGGCGTCGTCAATAAAAATGGAAGAGACAACTTCAGTTGAACTGCTTCCTCTTGCTCTGCTGGTGTTTGTAACTAGGAAGGATCTCCCCTGACAGCTACGGCTCTGAGAACTGTGGCCACTTGTTAAGAACTCATCTTTGGTAAATTAGGCACACTGGTGAACTTTGTATCAACTCTTAATTTTTATCAACTACAGGTCCAACTGCTCATTTGTCTCCAAAAAGAGTTTGTATACATGAACACACTATTTTTATTTGTCTAATCAATAATTCAGTCCTTCATTTTTGACAACTCAGAACAAGTGTTGTAATTGCTTTGAGGCAGAAAATGCAGGTAAAACAGTTTTGCAAAGAAGTGGAGTGGTTGCAACTGAAAATGAGCCTAGTAATTCAAGACTTGACCTTCATTTGTCAAAAACTCTTGAGGTTTCATTTGTGGATGTTTTTATCAGGTGCAGAATACTGACAGAATTCTGTTAAGGGTTATCTGGTAACCTATGGAGCTCTTACATAATCCTTACATAATTCAGTTCCTATGGAACTGGTATCACTAAACCTAAAATATTTATGTGCTGAAATGTTTTCATATCTGAGTGATAATTTGAGCTTTCCTTCAAACACATAATGTCTCCTCTGCTCAAACAGCAATTCAGTGATCCACAGGGTAGCTGAGATCCGTTTAACAGCCCACTGAATAATGGTGTTCAAAGTAACCACAGAGAAAGGGAGAATTGCAGAATGAGATGAGGCTATCTATTAAATTATGTAAGTGATCAAATTTCCTCTGCCTCTGAAATGTAAGATGGTTTCAAATCTTTATTTTAAAACTCCCAGTTAAATCTACCAACCTAACTATAAAATCAGTAGTCAATCGTGCTACAAAAGTGAGCACTGCTGATAAAGAAATACAAAAATGACCACAATGTAACTGTCAAAACAAGGTGTTTTAATCTGCCTAGGTGCCCAAGAGCAGCACAACCACAGTTTATTGTCAGCAGTTTATTCAAAGCCATACACTGCCCTTGTTCTGCATTAGCAGGTCATTTCAACAGTTCTGTATGCGGGTTAGCATCAGCACATGGTTCAGAGAATCAGTATCAGTGCTTTGAGAAATTGCCTTCTCTCCTGTGAAATTTAAAAAAATATAAATCCAATTCTGTTCACTGTCATTCAGTAACCAGATTTGTAAACAATTTGCATTTTGCCTGGAGTCAGATAATCCTATCATTATTTAATCTCTTTAAGCACAGACGGATATCTGGATCTGGATGTGTGTATGGGAAAGGGCTGTGTAAAAAACAATGAAAAAAATAGCAAAGAAAAAGGAAAAACAAAAAAAAAATCCAACTAGAAATATAAAACAATCGCAAATATTTATAGCTCTAGAAAATAGCTTTTTTTTTTAGTTGCTTCCAAATTTGTGGAGTTGTTTATTCATCCTTGCAAAATCAAGCACAAGGAGAGAAGATGAATAATCATACGCAAAAGGAAGAACATTTTTTGAAAAATAGGTTGGGATTTCTCAATTGCCTTAGCACTGAATTTTTTCAGGACCATTTTTTCCTCATTCTTCATAACATGAAATCCTACACACTGAAATTAGATTTTGTAAAGCTGTCGCATTTTTAATCCATCAATCGTTTTCCTCTATCTGACTAGCATCATAGCCATTCACTTATTGATACCACTATCTTTCTTCTCGTATCACTTAGGTTTGGATAGCAAACATGCCTGAGTTTCTTTTGTGCAGATCCAAATGTTTGCAAAATGGTCTATCATCCTCTTCTTGGCTTTGGAGGTTGTGAAGCAGAAGTGAGCCCGTTCTCTTGACTACTTGGCCTTGATGAGCAGCAGCTCAAGTACTAGTCATCAAAGCAGGAAATCCTCAGCTCTCCCTTACATACAATGGTCCCAGTTGGATCGGACAGGGGACTTGAATCACTCCTCCTTACTCCAACTATCCAAAAACTGGATAGGAAGAAACCGTTCTGTAAAGAGAGGTGATGCATCCATAAACGCTTTGGAAGAATGGCATCGATTTATTCTTTGTCTTCTTGTTGTGTCTGTGCAGCTCCATGTCACCTCTCACGGTAGAGAATCACTTTATAAGCTAAGATGTTGGTTACAGCTTGATTGAGGTTTAAAGTTGTAGATATGTCTCTGAGAGCAGAATTTGGCCTATTCTTACTATATTGATAAGGGTCATAGGGAAGATACAAATAATCCATTTTGATTATGGAAGGATGGATTGAAAGCAATAACAAAAAAAAAAAAAAACAAACAGCAATTTACTTGTGAATTTTCTAATGTACTATGGATTCATCAACATAAAAATCCTGAGCCTCCATAGCGCTACATCTACCATATAATTTTTTCAGAGATAAATCATACTTTAATAATTACTACATTAGCATATGGGTTTTCATCTTCCTAAAAAAAAATTTCTTTATATTTCAAGTTGATTAGTGTGCGAGCTCTTACCTTCCACTGCTCAGATCTGGTCAATGATTTAACAATCAATTTAACAATTTCGCAATAGACTCTTGATCAAAGTGCCATCAAGCTATTATCAAACAATTTTCTTAAGTCAAATTCTGTGAAAAAATCGTTGGGGAGAGTTATCTGTTAATTCATCATGCATCTTTGATCCAGGAAGTACTCGAGTAACTATTTCAAAAACTTTCTGTGCTGTTAGAAATAGTTTTCTGCCCTTCATTGAATAGAAGTGACTGACACTATAAAAGGTTTAGAATACAAATATCCCTTTACTGAGAGAAATACACTCAATTCCTTGGTTTCCATACAGCTCAGGAATTCAATTTTAGCCATTTTGATGAAGCACACATGATATAATCAAAGGCAGGAGGTCTGTGTCCTTGCAGACTTACCTTGGTTGATTTGTACATAAAAATTCTGTGAGCTAATTTGTCTACAGCCTGCTGTCAAAGATGTGACCTTCTCTTTCTTCTCCTCTGATCATGTGTTCCTAACTTTTTTGTTATACTGGATGGTTTGGACTAGCTTGCTGATTTGGTGTGGCCTCACCTTGAATGTCTTTTTGGCCACCACAATCTAAGAAAGGTATTAAACTGTTAGAGAGTGTCCAAAGGAGGGCAACAAAGATGGTGAAGGGCCTCAAGGGGAAGCCGCATGAGGAGTGGCTGAAGTCACTTGGTCTGTTCAGCCTCGAGGAGAGGAGACTGAGGGGTGACCTCATTGCAGTTACAACTTCTCGTGAGGAGAAGAGCAGGGGCAGACACTGATCTCTTCTCTGTGGTGACCAGTGACAGGACATGAGGGAATGGCCTGAGGTTGTGTCAGGGGAGGTCTAGGTTGGATATTAGAAAGAGCTTCTTCACCCAGAGGGTGGCTGGACACTGGAACAGGGTCCCCAGGGAAATGATCACAGCACCAAGCCTGACAGAGTTCAAGAAGCATTTGGACAATGCTCTTGGGCACATGGTGTGACTCTTTGGGATGGTGCTCTGCAGGGCCAGGAGTTGGACATGATCACCCTTGTGGGTCCCTTCCAACTCAGCATATTCTGTGATTCTGTAGAATATCAGCATATTCTGATATTCTGTAATATAGTCAGAAAACTAATTTTTAATTTTGTGGTGTAGTTGCCCATCAGGTTAAGAAGCTGATCATGTGGCTGCAAAGTGCCTGTATGGTTTTGTGTGTCTTACATGTGCATCATGCTCTCTGTATTTCTTAAGCAGTATTTGTCTGTGGTAAGCAAACAGTAGATGTTTGGAACAAAATAGGTCATCCTATGCTTTTCCGATTTTTTTTTTTTCTGGAAAAGACAAGAAGCAGAACATTGCAGTCACCCAAAAGGTTGGAGAAGTCCTTTTGGGAAAGATCTTTCAAAATATTTGGGGAAGTAACTCATATGTATTGCACAGATGATAGCCTGCTTGCAATAACATTCTTGTTATCAAACACATCTTCTTTTATATCAGTCTGAAAGAATTTTGAAATTATTTGAAAATTATCATTCAGATATTATGGTATTTTTTTAGAATCATAGAATCAGAAAAAGGTTAGAAGGGACCTTAAAGGTCATCTAGTTCGAACCTTGCCAGGGGCAGAGATGCCATTCACTAGACCAGGATCCTCAGGGGCCCATCCAACCTGGCCTTGCATGTTTCAAGGAACGGGACATTCACAACTTCTCTGACCTGTTCAAGTGTCTCAGCACCAAAAGAGTAAAGAATTTCTTCCAAACATCTAATCTAAACCTGCCCCTTTTAGTTTAGAACCATTGCCCCTTATCTTGTCACTATCTACCTGTATAAAAATTCCCTCTCCCTCCCTTTTATAAGCCCCCTCAAGGTACTGAAAGGCTGCTGTAAGGTCTCTGAAGCCTTCTCTTCTCCAGGCGTAACAACCCCAGCTCTCTCAGCCTCTCTTTGTAGGAGAGGTGCTCCAGCTCTCTGCTCATCTTTTTGGCCTCCTCTGGACCCACTTCAACACATCTATATCCTTCTTGTATTGAGGACCCCAGAGCTGGACACAGCACTCCAGGTGGGGTCTCAAAAGGGCAGAGAAGGCAGAAAGAATCCTCTCCCTTGTCCTGCAAGCCAAGCTCTTTTTGGTGTAGCCCAGGATGCAGTTGACTTTCTGGGCTGCGAGCACACACTGTTGGCTCACATCCAGCTTTTCGTCCACAAAGACATGCCTCCACCTAGACACAGATCCATTGGCCACAGCGCCCCAGCTGCATCTACCCAGCCAATTTCTTATCCACTGAATAGTCCATCCATCAAATCCATGCCTCTCCGTGTTCAGGTGTAGGGAAGATCAGCTGAAAATAAAGAGCCTAGCATGCAATTTTAGGCATTTCCTTTTGGACTGCTGCCATAATCAGTCTCCTTTTTGAAAACAATGAGCATCAATAGTATACAATCAGATGTTATATCTGGTGTTCTGATAAGGAGAATGTATGTGCTATGAATTTTTGTTGGGGAAGTTGATGTTTGCCAAAATGTTAGGCTACTGAGGTGAAACATAAACATAAAATTGGCCATGACCCTATATTTGATATTAAAGAATAGAAGAAACAGAACTGGAGACATTTTCATGTGAGCAGAGGTTGCAACTGTGCACAGCAGCCTGAACAAGCAGGAGTTGGCAGTTAAAATTATGGCCAGTCCTTAATTTTTCCTGAAAAGTTCATCTAAGCATTAATACACCATCATATCAGTAACTGAATAACTCCTATTTTTCAAATTTCACTGCATTCTATAATCAGTAAAAAATCAATGGCACACACAATCATAGTGGGTATGAGCCTTCAGAATTTTGTTGTGATTTTTTTATTTATTTATTTAGAAGCTTAGGAACAGAATTGCATTTTAAAAGAGTTCAACAGTCTGTCAAGCTTAAAAAAAGTTATGCACAAAATCTCCCACAGAACAAAAAGAAATGGGATAAAAGTGCCAAGTAATCCCTTTGCTATTTAGCATTTCAAGTTGGAAAGGATTTCTAATCTATCATGCTGCTAAAATGAAATGGTAACTTATTTCTTCATGTATACAAATAGGCAAATCTTCAACTATTATTTTCAGTGAACACAAAAGTAATGTGATATGTTACTTGTACTGCTTTTCATTTAAAATGCTGAATACTGTATGTATTCTATAATAAAACATACAGATTTTTGGGACCTTTGATAACTGAAAAATTTATCTGAGAGGGTAAAAATGGTGAAACACTTTATAAAATACCAGATAACAGAAAATGTTAACTATTAGTAAAAAAGTGTATTTTAGCAAAGTGACTTTATTTATCCATTTAAATAAATTATCAGATAATAGTTATGTGGGAGAAAACGTCAGAGGAAATAATTTTGGAAGCTGCAAAATTGGACATTTGACACTGATTTTCAACTTTGACAATTTCAAAAATCCATTACATAGTCATGGCTGGCAGATGATTTTGAGAAGAAAATAAAAAACAGGATAAATCTTAAAAATAATTTTGATTCACTGGCATAATGAAATTAGACCTTGTAAAGATACCCAAAGCACACAAACTAGTAAGTTCCCGTTGCCCTGCTGGAGGCACCAATAAGCTAGTTGTACTAATGACAAATTCTAAATACTTGCTAAAGCAGTAGGATGAGACAGTCAGATATAATGGAGCTTTCATAAATTCGATGATGTCCCAAAACAATATTATCACATTATGTCATGGTCTTCACTAGAAAATGCTGATGACCTTGAAATTTTCCACAGAAGAACAAGGAGATTAAACCATTTTTTTCTGTCTGCATGTGTACGCTTACAAAAGATGACAAAGAGTGGGAGGAGACCAATGAGGTTGATTAGAAGGGTATCACCATGTCCGACTCCATCATAGTTTTGAGATGAGTATATGTACCCTACAGGTTCCTTTGAAGAATATTTCTGAATATACAGAAACACACTTTTTTCATTACAGCTCAGCTGTAAAGCTGGATTCTGACTGTCTTAGAATCTGATTTCCCAAATGCCTTCATAGTTGTTTTAAGAACTTGTTTTCAAACTTGGAAAAAAATGTTGGCAAGGTTTTTGTATAAAGAGAAAGATGATCACACAGGAGGGAAAACAGAGGACAATCTCTGTCAATAATTTTAGATATTTCTCAAAGTTTGAATACTGTGTTGGCACAGCTGAGAATTTCTTTGCACTCCCCAGATCTGCTTCTGAGTAATCCAATGAGTGAGCGTTTTCATTATGAAGGGACAGGTCTTTAAATCCATGATAAAGCACCCTTATTTCAAAACTTGTGGCATTATTCAGCAGCTCCTATTGTGCTATAAGTCTGTGTGCTGCTTAGATACATTCACATTTCAAATGTGAGACCTTGAGCTTCAACAACTGGATGATTTTCTTCCACATAAACACCTTTCTCCCGCTTTCACTGTGGGGCTAAGCACACCAGTCCTGATGCTTCCAAGACCAGGAGTCCATGATCATTAATATCAGACCTGTGCATTGCCAGATTGCAGCAGGACATGTCTGATCCCCTTCATCATGTATCTGCTGAGTGAACCAGAACATGCGTCATGGTATCTATTTCAGCTTTATGCTTTTATACCTGCTGGGAGGATAAACAATAACCGATCTGGAGTAAAGCAGCAACCCCTGATCTGGCATGAGGTCTGCTGATATAAAATTAACCTGTCATCATCCTTTGAAAACAGTATAAAGTGAGCAGAGATTCTGTCAGATTGGCACTTTAGATTGTGTGATTGCAGAGCTTTCAAACAGGTAGCAGGACCCTTCAGAAGGGGTCGGGGGCTGGGGATCAAACTGATGGAAATGCAGCTCTGCAGGGAAGGACCTGGGGGTCCTCTTGGACAGCAAGTTTTCCATGAAGCAGCAGTGTGCCCTGCGGACAAAGAACACCAGTGGTATCCTGGGGTGCATCAGGAAGAGCATTGCCAGTAGGTCGAGGGAGGTGATCCTGCCCCTCTGCTCAGCCCTGGTGAGGCCACATCTGGAGTGCTGTGTCCAGTTCTGGGCTCCTCAGGATGAGAGAGACATGGAGCTCCCAAAGCAGGTCCAGAAGAGGCTATAAAGATGACTGAGGGACAGGAGCATGTCTCTTGTGAGAAGACACTGAGGGCACTGTGCCTGTTGAGCCTTGAAAAGAGATGACTGAGAGGGGACTTGTCAATGTGTATGAGTATCTAAAGGGAGGGTGTCAAGAAGATGGACCAGGCTCTTCTTGGTGGTGCCAAGCAATAGGACAAGAGGCAAAGGGCAGAAACTGATGGCACTTTGTCTTGATTTAGCAGGAGCTGTGTCTGCTGAGCTAACCCCAAAACTGGCTAAGATGAAGGACTTTCTAAATTACTGGAGTTTCAGGCATTGCTTTTAGAAGCTTCTCTGAGGTTACAGGTAGGAATAATTTGTATAGAATTTTACCATGGATGCATGTGGGTGACAATCTGGTGGGAAGAGTTTTCATGTGTTGCTAATTTGGATGTGGTTTGGCAAAGTAATGCTAGTGACTGCTGTTGTCTGTTCAATTCTCCCTGTATGTAATGAAAATTGATTAACTCAGTGCTTTGATCTTAATGATTTTCTTTCCAGATGTATTTAAATGTGACATCAAAGCTGTCCAAAATACCAGACCTGATATAGTTATCACTAGATTGCTTTAATGAAAGTAATAAAAAATTAAACTATAAGATTTTTTTATTCTGAGTGTGCCTGGAGGCAAGCAATAGAAACACCTGATAAATGTGAAAGAAATCAATAAACAGATACCTAGAAACTTAAATAATCCAGATAAAAAGAATAATGGCCTTTACTCATCCATTAACATTTGGAAATCAATTAATTCCAAATCTTTCAATTAAATAACTGCCTGCTTAGTAACTGTATCTAGACATATGCACTGAAATTATTTGCATTATGTAAGGACCATAAAGCCAAGGGAAACATACAAACATACTTTTCTATAAGTACATTATCATTGCATGTGTTGTAATATAACTAGAGAAACATTTTTCATCAAGAGGTGACAGAGGGAGGACAGCCTGTTTTTTCCTGGGGTTCTAGTTTGGTTTTTAACAGCAGGATGGCTTATTTTCCTGAAAATACTGTTTCAGAACAGTAGAAAGTATTTGTCAAATTGGTCCTATGCTTAGAAAAAAAAATTATGAAAAGTCTTAACAGTTCTACAAATCTCCATTTTCAAGTTTGAAAAACATAGTGAGGCTTCTTTTTTTAATGATTTTATTTCAAATTGAAAAATTCCTATCTTAAAAAAAATTAAATAAATAAAAATAAAAAAACCTTATTTGGCCTGGCAATCAAGTTACCAATTTACAGTTCTGGACCAAAACTGGAATTCTTTAACTAAATCATCCTGGGGTTGTTAAAGGAGAATTGTAAATGAGAATGTTGCCATTCATATCACAAAACTTCAGCACAATTAGGCTGTAATGGAAAAGATACCTCTAATGTAGATGTCTGCACCTGAGGTTTCTGCCCTAGGCTGTCATTGGAGTAATGGTCATTGTGTGTGAATCTCACTGTAAATTACATTTAAAGTTTGATTAAATGGGTAACTTCTTTGAATGGCCTTATCTCTCCACTGATTAAAAAGAGAAGAGAGGGAAGACTGTTAGGAAAGGTGAGCTGAATCCCACCTGAACCACTTTTAGTGTCAGTACCACTCATTTAGCAGACAATTGACAGCAGAAATGTGTGACAATAAAATGTTAATCTGTGATTCTTTTTTCAGTTAATTTATACCTGGCTGACCCTTGCATTATGGATACAATATTTCAGTTTGGCCATTGCAAACTCAACACTGGATTGACTGTGTTGTCAAAACCAGAATCTAATGCATTCACATAATTTCAGGCTGGGTCCTCAGAAGTGGAAATGCAGGAACTACAGGGAAATAATGTATCTTCTTTGTAGATAGAGCTGCAGTCCCTTAGCTGGTAACCCTGTCCTGTTGCTGTGTTACTCTTTTACACCTTTAGGCAGGTGAATCAGACTAGACCTGTGGTTTGTATCACACGGCCACACCAAATCTTATTTGCATGATCAAGCTGAAGAAAAGTTTGTAGTTTCACAACACACTTTATTTGTGGGAAAAGCCTGCACTGGTTCTCATTCCCATCAATATTCTACAGTTTACTCCTTGTGGATGGGTGAAGAGTGTGCTTTGGTATGGTAGAGGGTGAAAATCAGATCTGGATCACTCACTGTAGTGAAAGAGAGAAATTTATTGATCCAGCTTTTCTGCTCAGGAAAACTGAGTGTGTAACCACATTCTTCAAGAGTGATTCAGATGGCAAACTGCCTGTTCTCTGCAAATGTATTGCTGGCTTCATTTTGGTACATTTTTTTTCCTAGAAGCCTAAAATCTTGGTTGTTTGCCAGTTTTAGCACAGTATCCTTCATATTAAACATTGCAGCACCTAGAATAAAAATTTTCAGCAGCATTTACTTATTTTTCTTCATTCAGAGAACTGTGTGGTTTAGAAGACAGTCAAAATATTTACATTTCTTTAGCTTATGCTTCCTTCAGTTTGTGCCTGTGTGTGTAGGTTTATGTGGAAATGTGCTCCCTGGTTATCACAACCCTAGAACAACACAGGGTCTTCACACAAATGCTAGAAAAAAATCTCCGTTAAATATTACACAGGAATAACTCTTCCTTCTAAGTGTTACTTGAGCTATATGGCTAATTATATGAATGTAGGATTCTTTCATAAGAACAAATACCAAGAACATGACCAGTTAGGCAGCTTTAATAAACATTTCAAATGTGTTTAAACTTGATTGTTCTCTTTAATATCTACAGACAATAAAATCAGTGATGAATGCACATGAAGATGAAACTCTTACTGATTTTGTATACAGAGCAACATCAAACAAAACCAAACAGTGCATTCAGGCTTCCTTAGGAACGCCACACTGAATAAAAAATAGGCTGATGCAGTAAAGACCACAGTTCATCTCCCACAGACTGATCATGCATAGTAGCATGCTGACAGTTTCTGGTTGTTGTTGGCCATGAGCTATAGTCCAGTATCCAGAAACAAATAAGAAATGTATTAATATTCATGATGGATCAGCTCATTCCTAAATCCCAGTATTAAACAGCACCAAGCTGCATAGCTTTTTTTTGCCTTTTTTTTCTTTTTTTTTTCTTTTTTTTCTTTTTGTTTTTTTTAAGTTTTAAAATTTGTATTGGAATATAAAAAGAGAAATGTAGAGGGTCAGATATGCTTGTCAGGCAACATTCTGCAGCAGCCCCCTCAGACCAGTGATGCACACCTTTGCTTCCAGGCTGATGGAACAGCCACGGGGCAGAGCATCAGGAGAAACAATGAGCCAGTTTGGTGTCCCAAGCATTTCCAGAGAACGAGAGCACAGAAGCTCTCTGAATCTATTTGACCACAGCAGCACATGTGTATTCATCCAAACGTGGACAATAATTAGTAATTAATGCTTTTGTTACTAGAGCTAAATCCTTTTGTTACTAGAGATAACACATCTTGCAGCAAGAACCAGTCCATTTTCTTTCCTCTCTTATTGATGCTGCTTGCTCTCAAAACTGGCAAGAAAAACTTACACTGTCATTAAGTTATTGTTTTGTCTTTGCTCAAGTAGCTCAGAAGGACAGTTTACTGAGGACTCAGTTTCAGAAACACTTGGCAGTGGTCAAAGCTGAGGGAAATCAGACGTTTATGGTTCAAGTATAAAAGCCTTCCTTTGTGTTATTGAACCCTGGCGCATTCATATTTAGCAGAGCGATGTTTTCCTTTCAGAGAACTGGCATTTTATTTGTTAATACCATGCAATTATTTTCATTTTGTTTGTTTTGTTTTGGGGCTTTTTAACATATTTATCTTCCTAAGCAGTTTGAAAACAAGGAAAACGTGGTTATGTTGTTCTCTGTACAATGGTTACCATGATTCAGCATAAACGGGTAAAATGCATTCAGTTAATACAATGTTCTGCTATTCATCATTATTGTTGTAGTGATTGTGCCTGTCCTTAGAGAACATTGCACAGCACCAATTTGTATTATACCACCTCTCATTGTTTGCTGAGGGCAAATACGTCACAGAAAACTGCCATATAGTTGCAATCTGCCCAGCACAGGTCAGAAAAATCATAACATTTAACCACACGGGGTTAACACAAACATAGGCTGTTGAATTTGGGGGCCACACAACTGAGTGAGTAAAAGTTCAGATGCCTATTTCTGGAATACCTATATTTAAAAAAAATAGCATGCTACATGATTATATGCTTTCTTTATGCCCTTGCTGTCAAACAAAATTTATAATTTCTTCCAACATTTCACAGTCTTGAGAATTTTGTAGGTTAAGAGGAAATTCTTCAAGTACGACAAAAATATTTCCCAAAGTTTGTTTCCTGCTCATAAACATCACTGAAACCTGTCATCTTGTATTAATAAGAGAACTACGTTAGGCTCAGATTTTCAGTTCGGTCATGAAAAGTTTAATTTTTTAAATAGAAAATGTTTAATTTTTTTTTTAATCCTAACCAAATTAGGAAGATATAGACCTGCTTTAAGCAGCAATTTATTTGTTCTCTCTGTACTGGAGCTATATCAAAAATTATGAAGATTGTTAATTTTTTTTTATTCAGTTTCAATATACTTGTGCAATTTGGCAGTATAATGGATATTTCTAGCTGGTCTCTATTAGGATGTAATTTTTGATCCACCAACCAAAGAGTAAGGACTTGTTTATGCTTATGTTTGTGTTAGGAGTAGACCCTATGGAAAGCATTCCTTTCTGCATCTACTTTTTACCATTAAGGTGAACAAGGTCTCAGCTCACAAGCTATGATCTCAAATGAATATAACACAGAGTGCAGGTGGCAGTGGAACCACAAGAAAAAAAACATTAAATTTTTTCCTCCTTTCTCAGAGACCATTTCTACCATTAGGAAGAAATGCGTAACACAGCATCATAGTTTCTAGTGTATGAAGTAATTTTGGACGCTCCTGTGCCCGTTTTAATTTTAAGTGCAGCTGCATATGACACAAAACTTCATTTGTGGAGAATCCATTGCAAAATTTTATCATCAGCATTACATTCTCAAGAATACAGGTAGAATCTCCACTCTTTTAAAGGGAATCAGAGGAAAAGGAGAAGGAAAAATTTAGTTCTTATTTTAAATTTGAGTTGCCTAGATTCAGAGTTCATGAGGAGCCTGCCAATGTGAATAGAGAAGCACAGCAAAATCCTGCACAATTCATACCTGTTGCTCATGCTCTGCACATCTCTGAGATTACGACATAATGTAAAGATATCTCAAGAGTAGTTATTGTTAAATACAAAAAAGAAAAAAGTAATTAAAGGCCATTTCATTTTTTCCAGAATTAGATGCATAGGAAGAAAAAATCTGTTTTGAGTTTCGAGATTTATCTTTTTGATTTTTTGCAGGTACTGTTTCTTTCTTTTCCTCACAGACTATCATTTCGTCATCCTTAATTAGAGTAGACACATCTATAGAAAACAAAAGGGTTTTTAAATTTTTTCCATAGATTCTTAGCCATATGGAGAGCCTATTTATTTGATTTTTACAAAATATTCAGTCTTTCTAAATGTAAATTTTCATTTTGACATATACTATGCATAAATTAGCAGTAAGTTGACTTCAAGAAGAATAATGCCTTAATCAATTATTGTAAATCTATGCTAAGATCTTTACAGCACTTTAAACTTATTCATGAAATTCATTTTCTTCAAGTTATTGAATAGCCTCCAAGCACTTTCTAAGCACTGACAGTAAATTTTTTGTGCTTTGCAAGTCAGTACCTTCTGTGCAATCAACAGTGAGTCTTGCCCTATTGTCATTGATTCTTGCTACTCTGTTGATGTCATCAAGTTATACCAATGTTATATACCATCCTATTCCTAATACAGTTTTTGCACATTGAGTCCTTGAAATTTTATTGTGGTTTTGTCCTGAGTTACTGAAAAACAGAGAACTGACTCAGGAGGAATTGAATTATTCTGAAGGCTCTATAGAGATGGTAGATGTTTCCCCCACCTGTCAAAAGAATGATAAAAAATAGGCTGTCAGACATTACTTGATTTCCACCTAATTATGCACTACAACAAAAAGACGCTCCAGGGCTGGCACTGCTCTTCTCTGTGTGCACTCATAGGTAGACTGGGAGATCTGAGACTGAAGGCCAAGTGCTTTCATCCATGCAGGAAGAGCAAATTAGACAGCAATACAGTGCACACAATCTGGAATTCAGCTTTTGTAGCACTAGAATATATAACTTCCTTGTCCTACAGCTAAATCATACGCTGGCAAAAGCTTTTTAAAATTCCACTGTCAGTGTTCTCCCAGCAAGGGTTATGATGGGCAGACAGAACTGTAACCGTATGAGAATAATTCACTAAAAGATGGGCAAATTACAATATTGACTTCCTTGTTCAATTCACTAATGAGCTGTAATGGCACAGTTTACCATTGTGTGTCTTGGGTACACGGCAAACAATCTGTGCATTCAAGCAAACAGGAGATGTGTTGCCTCAGCAGGCAAATAAGATGTTCTTCATCTTCTCTCCCCATATTTTAGAGACTCTTAACGAGAAACACTCCATATAGTGATTTAGGACTGTGGTGGGGGTTTTTGTCACCCTTCAAATGCTATTAATATTTCAGTAGCATGCCACGTATAGTTCTCATTTATCTAAAAAAAATGAAACACTACCAAGGGAATTAGCAAACTCTGCAAAGTGCTTGCTCTTTCTTTAATGCTGTGATAGAGACAGATAAAGTGGCCTGCCAGCCATCAGCTCTACTTTCCCCAACCACAGTCCCACAAATTTCAATGTGACATAAGAAAGCAAAAGATTTTATGGTCTGTTTGCTTTGCTATGTTCACAGAAAATCTAGCTCACACTTCTCACAACCTGAGCTGGCTGGCTGGAAGCAGGCACTGCTGCAAATCTGTTTGTATGCATTAATGGAGAATGGTGATTCAGCTGAAGAAGTCTAGTTCTCAGCAGAGATTTTTAGTTCAGCACAATGTCACACCAAAACAGATAAATAGCTCTGTTTTCAGAGCTGTTCTGCAGCAAATCATGTTGTAGGACAAAATTATCCTTTTCGGCCTTTCAGTGAGCATCCAGAACTATTCCTGGCTTAGGAAATCCTTAAAAGGTTTTTTGAATAGTCTTCCCTGTCTCCAAGATTTTTACCTTTAAATAAAATAATACTTCTATGTCCATATCATTACTTAATGATTTCAAGAGACGTTTGGTCCAACAAGTGTTGGCCAGAATGGAATTTCCCAAGATGTCATATATAAGGCATCAACTGAACAACATGAATGATAAAGAACTTACTTTATGCAGTGAGTGAAATCATGTTCTGGGATTTCTCTTCTGGAAGGCATATAGAAGCAGTGGTAGTTTGCTCTAAATATTTAAATATTTTTAACTTTATAAAATCATCTGAATCCCTCAGAAATCATGGCTATGATAAAATGAGGGAGAAAAAGCGGTTTTCAAGAGAGGTTGTTGCTTCTTTTTCATTGAGTTGCAAAATTTTTGCTCTGACTTTATCACAAATGATAAAAAAATGCTATGAGAACATGAAAGAATTTTCCAGCATCATGACTATCAACTTTAATTTCCTATTCCTCATTATTAACTGAGTCATTTTGAGGTTGATATTCCAGAAAACTAACTAGTAGTTGTCACAGTGGCTTCAGGCTTGAACACCAGGGGACATTTTCTAGAAGCTTGTAGGAGCCTCTGGTGGGCTGGTGCTGCTGGTGAGGATAGCTTCTGGAGGCTGAAAACTTTGATCTGACACCTTGAAATTTTTTTTTTTTTAATACAAGGCTAGATAAACTCTGAAACAGGTTGTCCAGACTGATTAGGAAGTTTTAATCTTTGGAAACAGTCAGTGTTTTAATGGACAAGACCCTGGGCAACCTGATGTAATTGGGCCTGTTTTAGGTGGAGATTTTATAGGGTAACCTGAAAAAAACTCTTTCAATTTTTTTTCTGCAAGGTAACATCCCTTTCTCTGAGACATGTTGTACCTCTAAAGAGAGACAATTGCTTTGTGTGAAGCTACAGCTCTCAGCTAGAATCCCAACTCTCCTGAAATCAATGGAAAATACCTACTGAATGTTCAGGACCTTACATGTCATCATCATGGACTATAACATTGGTGTTCTGTGGCTGAACACTGCAACTTTAACCCAAGATTGTGCAGTGCTGCTCTTTGCTGTGACTGGTTGCATTTCTGTTGGGTTGCTGCACAGTCATTTCAGAGCAGGATTAAATTCCTTACTGCCAGAACCAACATCGAAAAAGTAAACAACCACTTGTTAACATAATCACTCCCCCTTAGAAATTTTCTTGATTTGGCACAGCAAACTGTTGGAAATCTGTACCTTTGGTGTCTACAGGTGGCTTGCAGTAGCAAAAAATAATGATGCTTTGAGTCTGTGCAACTGCTAATGACACCATCCTCCAGCATATATGAGGGTTATGGCTCTGCACTACTTGCAGAACAGCTGCAACACTGATTTTTCTCTGGATTTCTGATTCTTCATTGATATGAAAGGAGGAAATATCCTCTTACTTCCCCTTTATCCTCTCTTCTAAGATGAGAATGTAAACAAAAGTATGTGCATGGAGGAATGTCATGGTGGTTTCAAAAGGTGTCTTATGATCTGGAAACTGTTTTGCACCATGGAACCTTCAAAGAGCAGGACTTTTTTCTGATAGAGTTCAACTTCACATATTTTCAAGAGTGTAGGCATTAGTCCCAAATGTTTCACTGAATCAATATTCATTATTACTTTTCTTTGCATATGAGCTACACAGACGTGTGAAATGATCTAAGACTCACTGTAGTGTGGGATACGATTTCTGTAGCTGGTAGGACTCAACTTTGATAAGGTTTCAGCCCCATCGTGGGCTTTGAGTCCAAAATGTGGCTGTTCTTCTTTCTATCCAAACACCTTGCTTCAGCTGTTTATGTTCTCATAGAGATCTTTAGTATGCTTAGTAAAGCTTTTAAATGTTTGTCTACCCCTCTGAAATCTGACTGCAAGGTAAGAGATGTAGGGTGGCAAGCTGTAAAACAGTGGAGGAATAAACTTTAATATATTTAAAAGAACTTGTTAGCTTGCTTCTCTTTCAGTCTTCTGGAATACATTGTTTTCATCTAGTAGATCAGGATAGACAGTGCTGTCAAAACAATCTTAGCAGAGCTCACTTTCCTTTTTATTTTTTTGAGGCTTAATTAAGAAAATGCAAATACAAATGATAGTAGCTTCCTAATTGGCACTGTTTCCATTAAAGTGTGAAATGCTCTTATGGAACAAAATATGGAATATGTAAAAGATCTGCTTGACATTCACAGACAGATTCACAGCTGTGAGAAGTGCTGGAGAATCTAACTTGGACTGACTCCAAGTATGAGACACTTAAGTTTCAAGAGATTTTGAGGGCTTCTAGCCCTCAGTGCCCACAAGAAATATTTTTCACTTCTTAGATGCATCAGGTAAGGAGAAGTTTGAATTCCAGTACAGTAATTATTTCTTTTTTTTTTACTGAGAAATTAGCAACAAATAACCATTGGTGTATTCCTGGGGAAATGTCTTTTATGCAGAATTCATCAGAGAGGAGATAATGCTACAAATTTATACTAAACAATGTTTTATTATGTGACTGTAAGCTATGACCAAGCTCTGAGGAATTCATGTTCTAGGAACATTTTTTAAGTAGACTCCAGATAGGATAATAGGTGAAGAAACATCTACAAATTTGTGAGTACAAAAGAGTTGGAGCATAAAATAGTAGCAACACAACTGAACTGATTTGCTTGGCAGAGCAAATTTGAAGCAGGTCTTAGTTAAGTGATGGCTAAATAATTTAGGAATTTAAGTTTCAGACACAGAAACCTGTGTTCAGATCTCTTCTCCTGATTCAATGGTAGTTGAAAAGTTCAGAGTATCTTGACAAGGCATTAATCAAGGTCCTGTCCAGCTAAAGATATTCAAGCCTGTGTTGGAGACACCATCTCTGAACTTTGTATAACAGCACAAACCTCTGACATTCAATTATCATTTTCCAGTTTTCATCTGGGGTTATACATAGGCTTGTACTGTGAAGAAGCAGAC
The DNA here is from genome assembly GCA_013397975.1 of Machaerirhynchus nigripectus. NCBI lineage: Eukaryota > Metazoa > Chordata > Aves > Passeriformes > Dicruridae > Machaerirhynchus > Machaerirhynchus nigripectus. The sequence goes on along the minus strand of VZRQ01009384.1, from coordinate 526,846 downwards.
CAATATTTCACCATGGTTAGGCTTCATTTGCCTTGAGTTGTTTTGACAAGTTGAGCAGCAATCTATAACTACCAGTGTTTTTTCAAGATCATAACTTACTCTAAAGTCACGGTTTTGTAAAGGACACAAAAGGGTCAAAATAAATCTCTAGCTATGAGGTTGTGAGCGGGTGAGAGAACATGGTGCTCAACACCCAGGCGTGCTAATGTTGCAAACCACTCTTCTTCATTTGTAATGGATCAGCACTATTCAAGTTACGGAGTACATTAATTTGGTTATAATTAGCTTATTACAGCAGAAGGAAAAGAATTAAAATAACACTGCTGTCTTGTGAGAATTTTGTGCTTGTAAATATTAGGCATTCATGGACTGCTTAGGGGTTTGTGGCAAACACTGGAAGTATTTGACAATTACCAATTGTATCCAACTTTTTTTCTTTTTCACTAATACTTTCAAAAGACAAAAAAAAAATTTCATTGTTCTTGTATAATAATATTTTTTTCATTATTTAACCTGTAAAAAATGCTAAGCCATTTTCTCTTTTCATATCAACTCATCTGCCAATTTCTACCCTATTTGTAGTAGAGAAGTAACTTAAATCAGGCAAGCCTAGCAAGGTCACAAAAGAAGCATTCCTACCAAGGCCAACAGAGTTAGTTCAGCAGAGCATGTTTCAGAAAGTTGTAAAATAAGAGTTACTTAAAAATTAAAATAAAGCTAGAAATATAAGTGCAAATTTGGAAGAAAAGAGAGGAGGAGCTTGCAAGAGCATTACTAGTTAGCACATAGCTAACAGACTTTTTTCTTAGAACAAAGAAGAAACAAAGATGACAATAATTTGAAGCTATGTGGGGAAAGAAAGTATGACTCCATGCAAGAAAGCAAAAAAATCTCAAAGCTTGTATTAGGAAGAGGTATTAAAAAGTTTGCATTTTGTGATTTAAAAGAGACTAATTTAAGGAACATACCAATTATTGCAATGGAAAGGAAACCAAACCAACCAAACAAAAAACCCAATGACAATCCCCGGAATGGACGAAGCAAAACATACCTATAAAAAAGGCAGGTGTATAGCAATGCAATACAGCTAAAAAAAAAAAAAAAAGTCAGTGAAATTTCNNNAAAAAAAAAGTCAGTGACATTTCAGTGTCTTTATTTCAAAACAAGTAGTCAGTTCAAGGCTTTTTTGAAAATGTCTAGTTACCTCTAAATTTTTGCAAGGTGCATTTAAGCTTCCTGTCAGCATGCAGGGGGAACACTTTTTCAGTTTTAATGAAATCAAACTTGGACATCTTCCTTCAATTCAAACTAAACTTCACCTTTATATAATATTATATAAATATATATATGTATATAAAATATTTGTTATAGTGTGAGAGAACTGTGTAGAAAAGTAATCAACAAGTTTATCTGGCTGATGACATGTAGGGATTTATTTGACCTTTCAGGGGATGTTGTCTATTTCTTGTTTTCTATTTTCATCATCAGTGTCCTGCAATATTTAGAAATTGCTTGAAATGAGGTGGAAAGTATATCAGCTCACACAAAGGGACTAGACTGTTTTCACTGATCTCTCCTGCTAGACAGGATTGTGTGGGGCTGCTGAGAAAGATCTTAGATTCCTTTAGCAAATATCTCTGGTTAACTGCACTACATGAAAAGTGAAAACCTGAGAAAAATCAAGGTAGGCTCAGTAGACAAGCTACAAAAAGAATTCAGGTTATGGATCATGGTGGAATGACTGGCTCTCTTACAAAGGTTGGAACATGGATCTTGGGCACAGACACAGCAATGATTGGGAATACTCTTTTTAAGGCACATTCACTCAGCTTAACTCACCAACTGTAAGCCCAAATGCATATGCTGCTTCTAAAATACAGAATACCGTTGAACAATGTTTCCATAAGAGAGAAATTTTACTGATTTAGAGGTTGGACTTCAACTAAACGAAACCTTAATTTGCCAGTCTTGTCAGCTGAATACATAGAGGAAAAAATGTTTTAAATCCTTCCTTTTCATTTTCTAGAGTTTCAGAGATTTATAAAATGCTCTGAGCAGGTAATTTTCTCCACTCAGGATTTAAAGGTCTTAATCCTCTCTTCAAGGCATTTCTTTCAAAATGTGTGGGTGACTGGTAGGCTAAAATAGTGGCTGTGTGACATTTACTGTTTTTATAGTTTTGCACTTTGCACAAGTGTAGGATACAGGGGGTATGGTACTGGAATAGACCAAGCACTAAATCTCGTGATCAAGGGCTAAAAGTTGTGATTTTCTCTGAAGCCAGGGAAAAATCTCAACCTGCAAGACTGTAATTTCTTTCTTTTTGATCTCTTATTCAACCTATATATGGGTGTTCTAGTTTGAAAGCAAACTAGTGAGAGACTCCAAGTCAGAAATACAATTTAATGGGAAAAATAAAATAAAAGCAATACTAAGAAAAAAAAACCCAACCCACTGACAGTGTCAGAGTACAAACCTGACCCCCTGACGGTCAGGGGGTTGGTAGCAGTCCAATTAAATGGTGGCTGCAGTCCTCCTGGAGTGATGGTTGTGTTGAAGCAGTGATCCTGTAGAAGGCTCTGGTCTTCCTCTGGGAATCCAGTGGAAAAGGCTGCCTTAGGCAGTTCCAAGGCCAGGTTATATCCAGGTGGGAATGCTTGGCTCCTCCCTCCTGGGCAGAGCATCTCACAATAGGATGAGATAAGTCCATGAGTCATGCAGTGGTTTCTTGATGGCCCATTGTCTGTTATCAGGGGTGGGTCATAGCAGGAGATAACAGCTAATGGCCCACAGCTGGTGGTAATAGAATACATCTATATTGTAACCTAGGACAATGGAAGTGACAGGAACCCCACCAAAATCTTGCAGTTGTAGGACTGTCTGGGAAGTCTGCTGTACAGTTAAAACCCCTTGATCACATGAAGTCCCCACATCAGGGTGTCCTGCTCCAGGTCCTTTCTCACTATACAACCAAATAACAGAGGTACAGATCAGCCCCATCTCATTCTCCAGGTATTTTAAAGTGAAGCAGCAGTCAATGTTTTGATGAGACTAAAGCTGCATCGTTAAGTCCCTCATCCAGTATGCACAGAGGAGCTCGAGTTTCCTGGTCCTGGTGGAGCTTAGGCTTCAGACAGACCCTGAGCTGCCCAGTCTAGTTGGCTCACCCTCCCCCCTCAAGCTCGGCACAAACAGGCAGTTCTAGGTGGCTGGGAAACGTGACTGTCTTGATGGCAAATTTATGGCAATGTGATCCTCAGTGGAAAATTGCTAAGCTAATAATTTTTGAATACTTGTTGTCCCTTTGAGGCTGCAAAATAGTCCTGACTTTGTGACAGTTTGCAGCTGGTAACAGCTCTTGCTTCTCACCCAGTGGCTTTGAAAGATCTTGCTGCTCCTTGTTATTTAAAGGTTTAATGCAACACCAACAGTCTCCACTTTGGCAAATACCTATGTTTGTAACACAAAACCAGTAGTTGTCAACGGGTGGAACTGACAGCTAGCCAAGAGCTTGCACAAGGCTTTTTCCTGGCTTAAACTCTTGGCCTTGTTTCCACCAGCTAGTGGCAACAGTTCATGCACATGATGGTCTGAGCCCAGTTAGGCATTGACTGATATTAATTCACCCACTCTCAGTGCTGAGTGACAGAAGGGATTAAATTTTTTGAGTTGCAAAATTTTCTGACCCACATACTACATAATAGTTTAGGTTACTGAGCATAAACCCACAGAAAGACACACTTACTTCAATAGTAAGATATATTTCTGTAAATTAAATTTCCACTTAAGTTTTTTTTCCTCAAATGCTTCTTCTCTATTGTGACCAAGTTAAAAATCCAAGATGTAGAAGGCACCACTCTTACCATAAATGTGTAAACTGACTTGTTTAGACAATGAAAAATAAAGCACACAGCCCAAAGGATATGCCTTTCAGTGCTGCATTTTAATTTTGTGTGATGTCCCATAAGGAGATACTTCAGTGCAATAGCCTGTTACATCCAAAGATCTCAAAGTGATGGAGAAATATGTTATCCCTCACAAGATTCCACTAGACTTACCTCAAAAGTGGGGAAACTAAAATACAGTTAAATAATCTGCCTAATATTATATAATAAATCAAATGCAGGGACAGAAATCCTCACTTTTAGTCCTACAGTTAATGCAAAGATGGCCTTTGTTATTGTTGCAATGACCTCATGGATTTCAATTTTCTTTTTTTTCCCCTTCCCCCTTTTAGTTCTATTTGGGTTTTTCTAAGATTCAATTTAAAGCTAGCACCTGAAAATTAATGGAAGACAAGCAAATTTCATTGAGAAAAAATAAAGCCAAAATTATTACTATTACTATTATTGGTATTGGTATTATTATTATTATCACTATTATTTCTTTTTCCTTTAGGCCCCTTCCAAACAGGGCCATTTTAAGAATCATCTCCAATTCTTAGTCAAAACAATTCTAGGAGGAAAGAGTGTCTCCAGTACACAGTAACATTCCTTTGTTGATTTATATCTCAAGTTTACGGAAGTGTGATTTCAATTTCCCCTTTAAAAACCAGACCAAGAAGTTTTGCCACGTCTATTCCTGTCTGTCAGACACTTCACTCGGCCTTGTGGGCAGCCTGTGAGTTGTGTCTATTGCCAGTGCCTCTGCAGTGTTCGTGCCTTTGATCACCACACGGAGCTCGGCACGGGCAGTTGGCATTGCCCCAGCACAACACCTCACGCTGTGTGCCCTACCTCCTCAGTAGCAGTGTCTACAGCCAAGATACCTCCGATGGGGCACAAGGATGAAAACAGGACCAGTGAGGCCAGCAGGAATCTGACGTTTTTATTAACATCCTTCTCATCTTCTCTTTACAGTACTATCTGCCTTGTACCAAGAGCGCCGTTAGGCTTAAAAATACGTAAAATTGAGTCAAAACAATTAAATGGAACAAAAGTGTGACCAGAGTTGCAAGGAGAAAAAAAGTACAAGGAGAGAGCCAAATGTTTTCTGGAACCTTTTTTTTTAAATGAATGCTGCCAACAGTGGAAAAGGCAAGCCTTACTTTCCTGTAAGAGGTAAGAATTGCTGAACATGCTAGGGAAATGAAAAGAGAGTTCCGATAGAGTCTGTTGATTGCATTACCGACCATGTTTGGAGTACTACTTTAGTAAGAGAAAAGGATTTCAAAGACCTTGAGGACTGGCATGAAGGGAAGAAGGAAAGGCAGGGCAATTTTGTCCCATTGACCAGACACTGTGAAATGGTACAAGCAGAATCAAAAGAGGGATTTTTTTCTCTGTGAGCAGGACAGAAGAAAAGCAATTTGTTCCTTGAGAGTGAAGAGCTGTAAAGAGGGTATGCAAAAGAATATCTGCTCTTAGAAAGCACTTGACAAAATAACCTTGCACTTGTGTGAAGGAATACCTCTGTAGCCAACAGGCTGCATGTATCTCAGCGTGGAAAGACACTGGAATTTCACAGAATGACTGAGGCTGGAAAGTGCCTCTGGAGATCACCCTGTCCAACCCTGTCACCCCTGTCAAGGAGTGCTGCCCAGAGCCTGTTGCCCAGTACAGTTTTTGAATATTCAATTAACAAAAAAACAATACATGGGGTCCCATGGTCAGGTCTCCTGTTGTAATAACAGCAGTTTAATGATAGGTAGACAAAATTCCTAAAGAAGAACTATCCTGTGTACTTGCACAAACCCAGCTATTGAAAAAGCATTCAAAAGAGACGCATTTAACCAACAGAATTATTCCTGCTTGTTTTGATGATTCGTGTTCTGAAATTTCTTGGTTTAATTTATTTGTTCATTTACAGGAGAGGACCTATCCAACTGAAGGAAATGCAGTTTTCACACCTGTGGCTACACAGTTTCAGGCACAGTTTCACTACCTGTGGTGTCATAAGAAGAGAGTTTAGAGATGTATCTGGTGGTAATATTTGAGCTGACATATGCATGTGCTGCAGAGTGATGCATCTCATCTTCATCACTGTTATTACATTTTCCATGGCTATTGGCCATGATTTGTTGATATTTGGGAGGTATGCTTAACTCCCAGAAGGGCAATGCCAACAAAAAGTGAAGTAGCAATACAACACTGTAAACCCTCTTAATGGTCATACGTAGTATGTTTGCTACTAGGTGTCTTGACCCTTTTTCAAGATTCTGATCTTTTGGGGATTGAGGATGGTGAGAAAGAGAAGGAGGAAAGGAGGAAAGGTTCGAGGCACTTGTCTCCACATTTGGTCTCAGTGGAATAACCAGATTTATACTAACCTAGCTGCTGGCTTTTTTGGACTTCGTAGTGAGGCAGTTCTCCTCACAGGCCAGACACATGCTTGGTCATTGGGCTGACTCACATTTCAACCCCTCTGATATGGTTGCTTATATGGAACAGACACACATGAATGAAACCACAAGCCCATGACTGGACTTTCCCTTAAGAGGCCTACAACAGGCAACATCCTCAGCAGGCTTGTGGATGTACCCATGAATGCCATGTAAAAGTAATGGCTTGGTACCGGGAATGTCTCTCCTTGAGTGCCCACCTAGAGGCAACTCTTAAGAGGACTTTATTCAATTGACTCCAAGCGCAGTGTCCCCTGACCTGGGATGTCATTCAGCACACTGGGCTTTCTCCAATATCCAAGTCTCAGTTTTCTCATGGCCTATTATTCCCAGTTGCACTACATACTGGTAATTGAGTTTATGTCAAAATTATGAAGCTTATCTGTAGACTGAAGGAAGCTAAAGCCTCTTGTTTCTGATGGCAAACCAAGCTATGATTAGACTATTTGTTTGATTTAACTGCTTACTTTTTAACTCTTCTTTTGAAGGAAAACACATGAGTTACAAAAACTAAAATTAAAATTTAAAAAAACCCCCATGATTTTAACAGTAGTAGAAATTATTTATCAGGTTAAATAATTGTAATTATGATATATTTCCTTTTATTTCAGTTTTTGCTGAACATTGAAAAACATTATTTTTCAATATAAACAAGTAATGAAATCCATGTGGACAATGTAAATACTTAAAAAAGTACTGTATGAGTATTTTTGTTGATATCCATTTGTCATTATTTAAGTCCAGCCAGCAACTGAGCACCACACAACCTCACTCTCTCTACATCAGGATGGGAGACAGAATCAGAGGGATGAAAGTGGCAAAATTCATGACTGAAGATAAACTTTAACAGTTCAACTGGTAAAGCCAAAGCCATGCATGCAAGTAAAGCAACGCAAACTAAGGAATTCATTCACCACCTCCCATGGGCAGGCAGGTGCTCAGCCATTCCCCGAAGAGCAGGGCCCCATCACACACAGTGGTGACTTGGGAAGACAAAAGTCATGATTCCAAATACTACCTTCTTCCTCCTTCCTGCCCCCCCCTTTATATACTGAGCATGATGCTATATGGTCTGGGATATCTCTTTGGTATTTGGGGTCACCTGTCCCAATTGTGTCCTCTCCCAACTCCTTGTGCAGCCCCAGCCTCCTCACTGGTGTGGTGAAGAGCAGAAAGGCCTTTACTCTGTTTTATATATATATATATATATATATACACATATATATCTATCTGAGCCTTTACCTGCTCAGCTGTAACTTAAACATCCCTAAATTATCAACACTGTTTCTAACACAAATCCAAAACACAGCCTCATACAAGCTGTTGTGAAGAAAATCAACTCTATCCCAATGAAAACCATCACTATTTTAACCCAGCAAACTTCTTCTGTGGGCCTTGAGCTTTCTGGATCTCAACCAAGGTGACTTGTGGAATTTACAACTTACAAAATTCTGTTACTTATCTGCCTAATAAAAATATTTTCTTCAATAACACCATTTTCTTCTGCTATAAAACAACAAAACAGCTACTGAGACATGGTCTAAACTTTGAGCAAATAAGTCTCTTACTAGTTAGGGTTACTAAACCTTTACTGGTTTCTAGAGGTGTATCTGAAGAAAACCAAGAGTTAGAAAGCAGAATTGATTGGGGACAAAAAAGGAGTCATTCACATGGCTAGTGGCACATTATGAAAACATCCTTCCCCTATTCTGATACGGTATTGTTCCCATGGCCTGGCTGAAGCTGAGTGAAGCTGAAGAATAGTGGCTGCTTGTAACTCATTGAAGTAGTACTCATCCTCAAGAAACCACAAACAAGAGTATTTAATTTTTGTCTCTTTTGCTTCTTTCATCTGTTTATCGCTCAGTTGTACTATGTCCAAGACATACTCATGTGAGTCTGATGAGACCTTTTGAACAGCGTGTGGAACATGAGAACACCGACCTTATCTTGTGTGTCTCATTTTCTGGCTTTGTCAAAAGGTCGGTTCAGGAACTCAGGTAACTTGTCACAACTAGGTCATCACAGGGACTTGTTAGATCTTAACTAACAAACATTTCCTGAGCTGTACTGTGAAGTGAGATGTTCTTCTAGGGGGGAAAACAGTGCTTGAAATAGCATTCTGATGTGACTTATGATGATATTGAAGTGCACTTAGCTGTTGAATGTGATATGTGTAAGTCAGTATCCATATGGACTACTCATCTTTTGCAGTACTTCAAGCTGTAACAAGTTTATATCCAGTGTGTACTTTTAAAAATACATATGGTAGAAGATATGTGTTCATGAAAAGGATTTAAAGTCTTTGACTCATGGGTTGCATGGATTTTAAATCATAGGCTGGATTATTAATTACACTGATGTATGAGAAAATAACATGACAGACATTTGTAGTGGATCATAGCCATCACTTACCTGTGTTTTCAAATTCTAGATTCAAAGTGAAGCCTGTGTTTAGACTGTAAACTAGTTCTTTCAAAAAATTTGATATTGGAGATTGTTTGCAAGATGGATCATGACACTTCATCTACCAACAGTTGTTACTGTTATTTATAGTTTCCACAGCCTTGTTAGTGTTCTTGTAAACAAGGAAAATTAAGTAGGTCTATTTTGGGACAAAGATCTATAAAGTACTGAAATGCAGAAAAATTAAAAAATAATGTGTTCTACAATTTATATTAGTCTGAGTTTATCATTCAATTTGATTTGAGTAATTAATCCACTGAAATGATAAATCAGAGAAACTGTGAGTCAGATTCATTTCCTTATGATAATGACTCACCCATAATCCTTTGAATCTTTTTCTCTTCCCTGCCCTCTTCTGTGATGAAAGATACAAAGAGAAGTATAATATATGTTAAATGATAAAACACAGATCTGGATTTTATCCTTAACATTCTCCAGCCATCTTAAATTTAACAGGAAAAGGAGTTTGAAATGCAGGAGCTTTAAGTTAACTAATCCCACGCAAAGAAGAGCACAGAATGTGTCTGTCATCATTTTCATTTGCAAATTGGGTTTTTATGGTCAGGTTTTGGCATGGGGGGTGGGGGCTACAGGCGTGTCTTCTGGGACAAGCTGCCAGAAGCTTCCCCAATGTGTGACACAGCCAACGCCAGGCTGCTCCAAGAGACCCACTGCTGGCCAAGGCTGAGCCCATCAGTGACGGTGGTAGAGAGCAACAACTCTGTAGATCAGTGAAGGAGGGGGAGGAGGTGCTCCAGGAGCTGGAGCACAGATTCCCCTGCAGCCCTTTATGTAGACCATGGTGAGGCAGCTGTGCCCCTGCAGCCCATGGAGGTCCAACCTGCAGCCTGTGGAGGACCCCATGTCAGAGCAGAGGGATGCCCAAAGGAGTCTGTGATCCTGTGCTAAGCCCATGCCAGACCAGGCTCTTGGCAGGACCTGTGGTCCCATGGAGCACACACTGTCAGGACTTGTGATCCCATGGTGGACCCACACTGGAGCAGTCTGTCCCTGGAGGACTGCAGCCTGCAGAAGGGACCCAGGCTGGAGCAGTTCATGAGGAACTGCAGCCTATAGCAAGGGCAAACATAGGAGAAAGGGCAAACACAGGAGAAGTTCTTGAGACTGTCTCCCATGGGAGGGACCCCACAGTGGAAGAGGGGAAGTGTGAGTAGTCCTCCCCCTGAGAAAGAAGGAGCAGCAGAGACAACCTGTAGTGAAATGACCCCAACCCCCATTCCCCATCCTCCTGTACAGCTTGGGAGGAGGAGGCAGAGAATTCAGGAGTGAAGTTGAGGCCATATCACAATCCACCTGGTGGGACGCATGATGTTCATTCATTATAAATTTTAGTCAGGCCGAACAAAGACATAAGTCCACATGTCAGGACTCTCGTGCTTTTATTATATGATGGTCTTAACTCTTGCCTTGCTAGGTACTACCTATCCTATTCTCTCTAACAGGTAACAAATATGTAATATGAACTGTTTTCTCATCACAGAGTAATGCAACATTTTGTTTGAAGACTTTAAGCCACACTCCTCAAAGGATGAGTGCTATTTTTCTGTTTGTTTGTCCTTGCATGGACAAGAAAATCTCCTGGCCATTTTTCCCTTACCCAGTCCTTTCTATTAACTTTGCATTCTTGAACCGGGAGTTAGCACAATATGGTAAATAAAAAGACAACATGGTAGGGGCAGGGGAAGCTGTGGCTTCCTAAGCATTGGAGGACTGCATTTCTTGGAGTTAAAACTGTTACAGATAAACAAGGAAGTCAATAAAGGTCCAAGCCATTTTCAACTCACTCTTATCAAGATCACTAAGCCTACATTTCACAGGTCTGGAAATTGATTATATTTATATTAAGACCTTGCCTATGATTTGATGTTTCTTGTACTTCCTGTGTGCTCATGTTCTCTGTTGAATGAATGCCCAACGCCTGTGAAAATAATGGGTTTGTCTCTGGTTTGCTCTCTGTAACGGGTATATATATAAAATTTAATCCCTTACTTTTGAAATTAGCATATCTTAAGTTAAATAACAGTCTATTATTCTGAAATTAAAAAAAAATCAAAATATCTTTATGTAGAGAATGTTCTTATGAAGAAATTTCAAAAGTTAAAATAGTGTAGAAACAAAGCAATAAAACATCACTGTAAGTTTATATATTCACACTTCAAGGGTGATTTATTTATCAGTTTGCTAATCCCATCATGGAAGCAGCATAGCCCATAAGCAATGAACTATTGGCTTCAGAATATGATTCATTTGACCAATACCAGTGAGGACTCTTGTCAGAAAATTTTGCAGTCTGTGCTTATCTACTTTTAAAGCTAAACTTTGACTATAATCTTGTGATGTATAATTTGGGAATAATAGAACATGAGTTACAATAACTCAGCAAAATATGTGCCAGTGGGATTCTAAAGGAGGCCAGCAAAAGTATTTATTTGTGTGAAAAAGAATAAAAGAAGTTTATATATATAATCCTATAGTAAACACCTAAAATGGAAGATAGAGGAAAAAAGAAATCCTAAGTTACTTGTCAGCTCTGACAAGGCATGGTTGAGCAAAAGTATTTCTAAGGCTGCAAATCTCCTTGCCTATTATTTGACAGGTTTGTAAAGGGTAGTTAAAGACTAAGTCCATCTGAAAGCAAGGAGTTAAGTCAAAAGCATTGGATTTCTTGCACTCCAGTCTTCTTTCAGCTAAAGCAGCTCAACCAAGTCAGGCAGCAAACAGAAATTCTATGACATGCAGTTACTGCTGTAATCATAATCCAACAGAAGTGACAAATCAATCTTAAATTGTACCTGCAGTTATTTAGAAGATCTGGCAAATGTATCATAAAGTATATATTTATGAAAATCAATTTAAACCATATTCTTGACATCAAAAATTTTTCTGTTTAAGATAGTATTCCAAGGTACAGCCTTACTCAAACACAGAACTGAGAAAAGCTGTTACCTTAGCCATAGATAATCATATGGGAACATGGGTGTTATTAAAGCAAGGAAGAAAAATGTGGACCTTTGTGCTAGTTTGAAAGCAGACTAGTGAGAGACTCCAAGTCAGAAATACAGTTTAATAGGAAGAATAAAATAAAGGCATTAGTACAAAAAAAAACCAACCCGCTGACAGTGTCAGAGTACAAACCTGACCCCCTGACGGTCAGGGGGTTGGTAGCAGTCCAGTTAAATGGTGGCTGCAGTCCTCCTGGAGTGATGGTTGGGTTGAAGCAGTGATCCTGTAGAAGGGTCTGGTCTTCCTCTGGGAATCAAGTGAAAAAAGTCCCCTGAGGCAGTTCCAAGGCCAGGTTATATCCAGGTGGGAATGCTTGGGTCCTCCCCCCTGGGCAGAGCATCTCACAATAGGATAAGTCCATGAGTCATGCAGTGATTTCTTGATGGCCCATTGTCTGTTATCAGGGGTGGGTCATAGCAAGAGATAACAGCTAATGGCCCACAGCTGGTGGTAATAGAACACTTAAATACATCTATATTGTAACCTAGGACAACCTTGCAGAATTCTTTTCTTTTAGATATCCATATCTCAGCCTGCTTCTCTTTAAGGGCAGTGATGCTGAAGTTTAAGATCAGCTGCTTTTGCATGCCTCGTATTATCCGTCATAAGTGAATCCTGCAAACATGGTCTCTGACTTGCATTGAAATCACCTTAAGAGAATGACAAACGCAGTGGCACACTTGCATAGAACACTTAAATACATACCAGATTAAATGTGAAATACCAGTTTTTTATGCTGTTTCTTTCTTTGAAGGACAGTAGTTGTCCCTCATCAATATTTCACTAAAATAATAATCCTTCATTAGAGGGGTAGTACCCTTTAATTCAGATGAAGAACAATGATTTTGACAAAAAAAAGGTTTCTTCCCTGGTTAATCAGAATGCACTAAGTAGTGCACTTAGTAACTCCACCACTTAGCCATTATGGATCTTTTAACGTTGTTAATGTTGGTGTTAGCTTGTTTTAAGCATCAGAAGAAACCAGCAGCTGAGTGAGATTTAAAAATTCTGACTAGCTTCATGGTGGCACCAAAAAAAAGTCTAATTAGCTCTCACCATGATAAAACTAATTCATACTCTGCAGTTTCATCCAGCTACTGGTGCTAATTATGTATATAAATAAAATCTACTTTATTGCATAAAACCAGTTTTTTCAGGTCTATCTTGCACATTTTATAGAACTTTTAATTTCGATACATGCATGTGAACTTTACCTTCTGATCTGAAATCAGTGCTAGTGCCTGATTCATCAAAACTCTGGCAAATACTGCAAGCCTCTTCTCCTGAACAACTGTAGGACGGAAGGATAATATAGGGCTCAGATGTTCTGAATACTTCTGGTTTCTGCTGATCTGTTTTTCTGTGATTTCTTTTTTCCAGTCTTTCTGTTGTCATTATGTGATGTTTTTGTTTTCCTCTGCAACCAGAACGATTGTCTGACTCTGCAACCTGTCTGGAGGTTTGTGACCTCATGTTCCTCTCTCTTCCCACTTACCTAGTATAGCAAGTTCCTTGGTTCTTTGATTAAGGGATGCACAATTTATTCTTTGTGTATACTTTTCATACTGCACTTTTCTTTCTTAGTCATCTTTCATGAAGCCCTAAGAGCCTGAGAAACTTCAATCACACATTGAATAAACAGAGTACTAGATGTTCTCTGGGAAAAAAAAACAAAACAAAACAAAACAAAACAAACAAAAAAAAAAAAAAAAAAAAAAAAAAAAAAAAAAAAAAAAAAAAAAAAAAAAAAAAAAAAAAAAAAAAAAGAAGGATTACAGAGTTTTGGTTTGCTTTCCTTCTGCTTGATGTGGAACTAACATCAGTTAAATGCTTCTGATAATTATTATTTATTGATTCAGGCAGCTCCTGCACAGTCAAAAGAAAATTCAGGGAAGCCAATCAATCCTAGGTTTTGGTGTCTTACCCATTTATTGCTAAGGGAAATAAATCACATTTTTAAATTTCACCAAAAAGAAAGATTTTGCAACAAGCTTGACCTATGGTATTATTACGTAATGTTTTGGGTTTGGTTTTCAAATTTTCCAGTGCTTATTTAACTAAAACATATTTCATGTTGTTACATTTGTCAGCCACAATTGAATTGGTATGCATGAGATAATTGCATTTCTGGTCACAATGGATATTGTGCATGTCTCCTAAGATTTTTAGAAATAAAGCCTTCAATTAAAATTGTCAGATTTCCAAAATAAATTTTTAAATGTATGTCTTATTTAAAAGGCACGGGTTTCTATCCAGCCATCACTTTGATATGGAAATGAGTACAGAATTCACAAAAGGTTCTTGCATTAGAAACAGGAAAGTAGAGTATTGGAAGCATCCAAATTTTTTTTGTAGATTATAGCACTCCCTAAACTTTATCTTCCTTTTGCAAGAACAGGAAGAGAAGGGTAAATGAATCTTTCAAATACTTTATAGTTTTTTCTACCCATTTAAATTTGTGCAAGCATTGCTTCTTTTCAGGCAACAAACAACTGGAATTTTTGCCATACTTCACACTAAATTGATGCTGAGATTTAAGACATATTTGTGTAGTTTCCATTAGTTCTGCTGTCACTATGGGACTGAAAAGTAAGCCACACTTCTTTTGAGACACTGTGTTTTATTAAAACAGCTCTGTTAACTGACAGATGTGAAAGTCACAGCTATCTCTGACAAGATATTACATTTTGGAGCTCTGGTCTCATTGAGGTGGTTACTCTGAAAAATGGTATGAGTATTTAGTAGCAATAATGACACCGGGGTTGGTAGGTGAATGCAGCACATGCACCACATTTTTCTATGCCTATCTTAATTAAATAATAGGATCATTACTTTACATTCCAATTGCTAAGTAAAAAAATACTTTTTTAATTGGCACAGAAGCACTAAACCCATGATACTCTCTTGTCAAGGAACTAGGAGTAAGCAGGGGGACTGATTTTTTTTGCTTTCACAGAAATTACATCGAAAGGCAAAACATATTTGTAGAACATCACTCATGTATTAACTATGAGAGTCTGACCATGACAAATGATGCACAAGATACAACATCTACCCTGAGTAAGTGTGAGTGTTCCCAGCTCTTTAAACACCAATTTTTCAATTCTTAAGCATTAGGTTTCTAGCAAAGTGCAGGAAAGCCTTGTTGCTTTGACAAGCCAAGTCCTTTACGCCATCACTAGGCTCATTGTTTCAGCAGAATTTTTGTAATAGTTGTGCCAAATCTTAAGTGTAATGCTGTAAATTCCTCTGTGTTCTAAGTGTCACACCACTGAAATAAACAACCAAGTATAAACAATAAGAAGCTGAGCCAAACTGGTGCAAAATTTAAAACCTCCAAATCAAACCTGTATACTTGCACATTGGTGTGAACTGGTGTATTTCCTAAGATATGGCAGAAAAAAATAGTGAACATGCAAAATTTTACAAAGTAGGATGGCATAATGGAAATGCCTGAAACAGTTAAAGGCAAATAACTGCTTTGTTCTGATCTCCTAGGGCCCTGGCACTTTCTAGCACCTGGCACTGCATGAATATATTTAGCATTGCTCTTTGTTCCTGCTTTAATATTTCCACTACAGTACTTTGTCCCATAATAACAGGAAAATTTTGCACAGGTACAGCAATGAATGAGAAAATGGAATATATTATTTGACTGTTGTAATGGTAGGAATATACATTAATTGGACAAGGCTGTGGTATAACAGAGAATCCTGAGGTGGCTGGTACGAGAGGGCCGTATCTGCGCTACTAAGCTAAAGTGTATTCACAGTACTTCACTCAAAATATCCAGGAGAATAACTGTGGACATTAGAGTAATTGCTTCCCTGGAAATATATTAGGATATCATTTTTGAGTTCTTGGGAATCAGATACACCAATAGCTACACTGGAACCCATATTCTAAAAGTGCGTAAAGGCAGAGAATTCTGCTGCTGGGACGTTAAGTCAGTAAAAATATTAACTTTTATCTGCAGTTGGTCTAAACTTGCAACAAAATGATGTACACAGTCTTCTGAAACTTTTTTTGTCTTGTATACTTCCTTATGCAAATTAGTCTAAATTAAGTAGTTTGACCTTTGTGAAGGATTTCTTCTACAATGTTTATTAAAATAATGTTTACAAAAAATTATAGACTCAAATATTTTGAAGGGATCGGTATACTTGTTGCAGAATTATCACGTTAATGGCATCTTGCAATTAATTATCTGAAATTATCTTGCAAGTAGTGATTGAAATTCAGGAAAGTAAATTCAGGATAGCACATCTAAACAGGAATAGTTAATTATGCACATTCATGATGGGTCCCAACAGGTTCTCAAGCAATTCATGCTGCAAAGAAAGTAATCCTCATTGCATTTATATATAACCCACAAGATGTGTGAAACAAACACTTTGTGTTGTTGATAAGGCCTTAGCTATGTTGCAAGTGAACATATACAGAAATGTATCAGGGAATTTGGGATTGCTTTGACTGCATTGTTCAGAAGTCTGACAAATCTAAAACAATTTTAAAACAAAGCTTTGTTAAGCCGACATTTCATTAACAACGCTAACAGTTTATTGAATTTATTAAATTATTAGCAGTAATATTAACTAATATTAACAGTTCTTTTATGTTACTGCTGCTCACCTCTACCTATGTAAAACTGTTAATCCTTAACACCTGTATCACACGTGAGCTGCAAGTGTACAGCACCAGGTGCTGATGCTGCATATTTAGCAGTGATAGGCCATGGATCTGGGGGGTTCTTGGTCTCCAGGCTTATTTGCAGAGTCTGCTCTTTTTATTTTTATTTGACATTTTGCAAAATTCACTGTTTGGGTCACTGCATACACATTTTCCAATGCCTGCTATGTGCAACTGCACAGATCTCTGTTTGATGTGTTAGTTGTCAAATTGTTCACACTCTTTCTTAAAATGCCCATACTTTGTGTTTAGCTATGCCAGCATAATGTCACAAAATATTTACATCATTTTAGTACAGGTAGATTTCAGTTCAAGACAAGCTAATATTATTCTATCCTAATTAATATTTTTTGTAATTTACATCACAAGCCCTTTCTTTGATCACAGCCAGAAATACCTGTCTGGTTTGGGGCATGGAATTTGAAAAGAGATGTGGGTATAGCACAGAAAACCCAGGAAAGAACAATGAAAATGATTGCAGATTTAGGAAACTTGGTTTATGAAAAATCTTGGGCAAAACTGGTATTTTTCAGCCTATGATTTTATCTTTGTTGCCTTCATTCATCCTCTCTGAGTGTTATTAAGCATGGACAGGGCACTTGCTAGCACCAAGCCTGGCACTGCAGCACCTTGATGCCATAGGTACTGCTGCAGAAAGCACCTGGTACAGGATTTATAGCAGACATAAAGTTTATAGGCTAAAGTCTATTTGTCACACGAACACACAGATGTGTGTGACAGCTGGGCCAGAGGACAAAATCGTGAAAGTTAGGAGAATGTTGGAAAATCCTGAAATCCCAGCTGCTTTGAGATTTTCCTTGTGGTTTGACTGACATCACTATAACCATGTGCTTGAACTCTCCTTTCTGCAGTGAAGTTGAAATAGACATTGAAAAATAGAAGTTGAAAATAGACCTTCTGTGAAAAAAATAATTTCCAGTAAACAGGTTACAGAACTCTCATGCACTTTCACAGTAGCCCTCAGTGTGAATATTGCTGACTGTTCTCTTGGTTAGAAAGGTAGACACGTCAAGAGAATCTTAGCAGAATGATGGCCACATAGGAGATACTAATAAGGCCTTTGCAAGCTTATGGCTATTTATTTCATATGTTCTCATTTATAAAAAACAAGTATTTTCATCTTGTTAATGTTGTCTTAAGAATAAATAACTGGGTCTGTTCTTGCCTGGTAAGATACTGTAGTTAAAAGCCTCTGCTGTGTTCTGTGCATGCACCCATGCACACAGACACCTGGCATGATGGGTTTTTGCTTAAAAAATCACAAGCTAAATAAGCCTTAGAATTTGCAATTTTTCTAAGAATTAGAAGCATGCGTTAAGTGTCTGGGCTGAGGAACCTTTGTGACTGGGGTGTATGACCCTGGATTTTCTATCTGTCTCTAAGGACAGGGAAAGAAAACCCTTTCTGGCATAAAATCAGTATCATTGCTCATGATAAGCAAGTGTTTCCATGTGTGATGGTTTGAACCTGAGTTGATGGACAGTTGTATAGACCAATAGCGCTTCTCGAAATTCACATATTTAAACCAGGTGGGAGTGCGGGAAATCTTCCTTCCGGCTTCCGTGCTGGTAACAGGGTCCTGGCCACATGGCCAGGCTAGGTCTGGCCGGCCCCGGCCACTTGGCCCCGGCCACTCGGCCCTGGCAGGGGCTGGGGCCAGGCCCACGGCTCCGTGAGGGCCGTGATGCCCCCCCGCCTTCTCCAGGGCAGCCAGAGATGGACTTTCTACAGCCAAGGCGGAAACCAGCTCCGACCACTGCCCAGCAGAGAGCATGTGACCACCGAAGAAATAAGTTGTAGCTGCAAGCCAAGGCTCCGGGTAAGATTAACCCCTTCTGAACTGTGAATTCCCCAGAAGAAATGAGGCCTGCCATATCCATCCTCTCCCAGGTCAGAGGAAAGAGAAAGGCAAAGGCACGTGAATAGATACCATAATAGTGACACCAAAGTCAGTGAAGAGGAAAGAGCTGAAGCCCAGAAAGAGGAGATAGAGGAGATGCTTTAAACCTAGAAGCTGAAATTCTTTTGTGAAGCTATGGTGATGGACTTGACACATCAGAGAACCCCCTGTAATTTCGGAATAAGCATGGGAGGGGTGGAGCTGTTCAAATTGGAGCCATGAGCAAAGATGCCTGTGCTGGAATCAGTAAATGCTGAAGTGGCTGTGATCCACTGAAAAGCTTGAACAGAGATAGCAATAAAGTGAAGACCCCTTTCTCCCAGGGGAAAAGAAGACCTCTGTTCCTGAGATGCAGATGCACCTAGAGGCAGATGACAAGAACCTGTGCTCTTGAACTGCTCATCCTTAAAATAGTACCCCATTAGCTAAGACTGAACCCTTGAAAACAGCTGTGGGGAAAGCTGTAAGTCGAGGGAAGGGACTTTCACATGCCAGCAGAAAACCACCCCGGGCGGCTGTTGTGCTGTGACATGGATGCCACGAGAAGACTCCTTGTGGAGAAGCCCCATAGCATGGGCAAAAGAGACTCCTCTCCCTAAATGAACTGATGAAAGACTATTATAGAGTGGATAAACTGACTGAAATAATCTCAAGTTTGTGCCTTTATGTTGTAACTGGAAAGAGGGGGGAGGATGGGGGGAAGAGAAGTGTTGTGACGGTGTATTTTCACCCTTATTAATCGTTTTCTTTTAGTTAGGTTAATAAACTTCTTTATATTCTTTAAGTTTGGAGCCTGCTTTGCATTCCTCCTAATTCTTATCTCACAAAAAGTAAAAGCGCGAACCAAACCCGCTACACCAGGTCAGTCTTACAATTCTATCTTTATAATCCACAGGGCTTCAGTGAGACTTCTATGCTCTTATGTGAGGACAAAACTTGATTTATAATCTTTAAGCTACAATGTAAATTAGTTTTGGAGATAGCTTTATTTCCCATTTTTCCTTCTATAGGAAGTGGCTCAGTTGTTTTTTAAAGAAGAAAATTTGAGAGTATGGTCTTTCTGTACATCACCTGGACACCTTTTTTTTTTGGAAAATTTAAAAACTTTTTTTTACATGCCACTAAATCACACAAGCCTTCTCTGTTTGGAAATGTGTCCTATCCCAAAGATACTCTGGAGCCGACAGATTATAGTCCTACATAGACCTAATATTATCTTTCAAGAGATTGAAATAAAAAATTGCCATTTAGGGTCTATCCTCATATAGGATAGATACAGGATCCTCATATAGGATTAGCACATTAGACCAGAAAGGCTAGATTTTGGCATGTAAATTTTATGTCTCTTACAAACTGCTTACAGATCTTTGTTGGGTACATATGAATGCCAGCAGCTGTTGGACTGCCCTGTGCTCTACCTCTACCAAAGCAATCTGGAGCACTGAGAATTTATTTAGTTTTGATCATAGAATCATTGAATGGTTTGGATTGAAAGGGACCTTGAAGATCATCTAGTTCCAACCCCCCTGCCATGGATAGGGGTACCTTCCACCAGACCAGGTTGCTCAAACCTCCATTCTGCCTGGCCTTCAACATTTTTGTGCAATTTGCAATATCAATCTAAAGTTTTCATCTCAGAAATCATTGCAGTAGATGGAAATGCAACTGTCAAAATAATGAAACCTGTGTAACTAGTACATATATTCTGACCTTGCTTTCCAAGAGAGGGCTTTAAAAGCCTTTGCCATGTAAGGATATGTAATAAAATATGTCACCTATTAGAAATATAAATATTTTTCATTCTTCCACTCTGTGCTAGAAAATCTGACACTAAGGTGGAATGCTGTTCTTACTTGAACATCAATTACCTACACTCGTTTTAAATAAGAACCTTTGCAGATTTTGTTCCTTTGTCCATTGTGGTTTTCCTTCTCTGTCAGTTACCTGTTGCTGATTTTCCCCTTTTATTCATTGGTGGATTTCATCTCAGCAATATTGCAACTCTTTCTGAACTTCATCCTCAGTTGAGCAGAGGGGATTTTTTATTTGTTTGGGTTTTTTTCTGTTGTAGCTAGTTATTATTCTATGTTTTAAAAATTATTTTTAAGAAAGACTCATTTAAAAGGAAGGTCTACACAAAATGCACTAAGTACATTTTTATATACTGTCTTATGCCCTCTCTTGGCAGTAAAAGTCAATTCTGAATTGCTTTAGCAAGAACTATAAAAATGTAAATTGCTAAGATCTGATTTGGTCTTATTGCCTGAGCTGAGTTCTAACAGCTAAATCTAGAATATATAGCTGCTGAAGCTTATTAATACAGGATAATTTACATATTCAGAAGGATCCTGTTGTAGTCTCCTCAGTTAATATAAGACGAATGAGAAAAACCTCCAGAGGACATCTAAATAAGGTTCTGAATTTGAAATTTTTTACCTTCATTTAAAATTTAGAATTCTTTAAGAAGTATATCAGCTTATGGTGTCTCATTCCCCTTTTTTTGTTTTTGAAGGGAGTTTCAAAGAATGAAACCTATTACTTCATATGGGTTGCAATTTTAGAAAAAAATTATTATATAAAGAAACTCAAAGCTATTGTTTTGGTTTTGATCCTTAATGATCCAAATAAAATGTAATAAAATTTTCCAATCATATCTCTGTGATGTAACAAGGAGATATATATACCAAAAGTAACACTCTGTATCTTTTCAGGAGTTTTGCAAAATTATTCCAGTTTATTCTGCAATATAGCAAAGTAGAGAAAACGATAGTTTTTTCCTGTATTAACTGTTTGATAGTAGATCCTGATCCAGCCAGTCACATGTGTACTCTGCAGAAGAATAATCTTCAGCAAAAGGAATTTGCAAGAACACCTAAAGAAGATAAGAATGTTTATATATTTCACATATTTCATATAGTAGTTGTGCCAGTAGTGATATTTACTTCATAAGTGGACATTCTTTTAATTTAAATAGACTACTTAAAACCTGTCAATTTTTCAGTAGAAGCAGCTTGAAGTCTTGTCAGTAGTAATCTGATTGATTCCAACATGAGAAGATAGACTCTGCAAAAAGCTCAAGATGTTAGGCAAATTTCATGGTCCAATAAACGTAAATTTGACAGATGGGACTTGCTGGCATGGGATCTTTTCAATCTTATGATTCAAAATAGACCAGACATTTGTGTAGATGTTATCTTCAGACTGGCTAGCTAGAATGGAATTGACAAACACAGTGAAATCCCATAAACTGTTTACCAGTTGCAGTCAATTATATGGTTTTGGTATTCTTGGATATTTGTGGGTAGTACAGCCAGCAGGCAGAACTGCGTGGAGCTAACCTAGCACTACCCAGCTCACAGATCACATCAAATGATTCCAGTGTCAGGCTCACAGCTTCAGCAGACCTGCCCCACATTTTTCAGAGATATCACTTCTAAAGACTTTGGTGATAAAGAACACCTCAGACCTTTAGGCACTCTCAAGAGGAGAGAAACAGATTGGTAGTAGGAAGAATGTACTTTCATTTAAGTGATTTTTCCACTCTCTTCTTTAGATAAACCTAACTTTGACCATAATAATTGCTCAGTGAACTTCAAATTAAGTGAACGACTGCATATACAACAGGTATGATAAAGTTGCCATTTACAATCTTAATTCTGTGATTAGTGCTATGGTTACTGAAATTTTTTGTGTAAGGAGAGACTGTATGATGGGACTTGGTCCTGAGGAAATGTGTTGCCAATGCACAAAGATGCACAAAATTTAAGATAAGCCATCTGTACATATGTTATTAAAAAAATAAGAGAGATGTGAAGTCTAGTAAAGCCATGGACACTTAGATTTACCAGGATTTACAAAAATACTTGCAAAACACTGTAGACTGAGTCGCTCTAATATTATTGACATAATTTATCATTTCTCATAATATTAACATTGAAGAGAATTCTGGCTAAAATATCCTGAAATTTTTCTGGAAAACAAATATAATCTCTTCCAGATTGGCACTGAGGCTGCACAAACAATTCACACTAAGAAAAGTAGGGATCTACATTAAAGTATTTGGAAAATTTACATAAAATCTTAATTAATTTAAGAAGGGATAATATAATATTTAATTATTATAAAGTCAACTTCAAATAATGAATTATTCTTCCTCTTAATTCACATTTATACCATTTAGTCATTTTATCATCCCTCTACCATGCCATAAAGCTAGCTGTTGACCGCTCAGAAAATTGATACAGCAGTAGCCAAAAGCCAATAGTGATAATATATAGCATTTCTTTTATATATTGCACCCCTACTCTGTGGGTATGCCATCATTTCCACAGATCCATTAGATGGTATCAGGTAACATATTTTGTTCTGTAAATTGCCCAGTTTTTGACCAAAGGAGTCTTTTGTTATGCCCTCAAATTTTTATTTACAGGGAAGCAAGCAATCACAGACTCTGTCAGAATCACAGAAAAACTTTGGCACCCCACAAGTCACTCAGAAAACTGCATATTACCAGCAATAAGAAGGCAGCAGGTACTTTAATTTGACCATGCTTATTCACACAAAGAGCCAGCATTTGTGACTCAGATGGAAAAAAGCACACTCGGCACAACAGTGTTTAGGTAGAGAAGCATTCTTTGCTACTAGAGTTTATGGTATCTTGGTTATATCTCATTCTGACACTTAATTTAGAAACTTAGACTTAATGCTTCTATCTTTTCTATTCTGTGATAAATGCAAGTAGTAGTTCAGTCGAGGTTTCTAAACATATTCAGACACTTCAAGATGCAGACAAAACTGTAGTAGGATTTACAAAATCTTGTAGAATCTAATTAGAAATTTAATAGCCAGGTGCTTCTGAAAGTCTAATTGGGTGGCTATTTGAATTTTTAAAAGCCCCTTGCAAATAAAAATCTGAGCAGTATAGTCTCTAGAAGAAAAATAAGAATATTTATTTAATCTTTTAAATTCAATTACAAATTTAATGTCCCTAGAAAATTTATTTATTTTGTTGTTTATGTCTCTGATTCAGATTGCATTGCTCTTTATGTAGCATTGCAGTGAGGATCTCCACATGCATTAATTCAATTCAGTGCAATTTATTTTTCATAGTGGTTTTTATATCATATACTCTAAACCCATCGATTTTCTGTATGATAGACCTTATGACAGTGAACAATGAACAACTGAACAACAGTAAAGAAAATATATTTTATTTTCAGAGTAGATAATTTGTGACATTTTGGGGGGAAAAAGTAATTGTGGTGGGTTGGCACTGGCTGGGTGCCAGGTGCCCACCAAAGCTGCTCTATGCTCCTCAGGTGGACAGGAAAGAGAAAGTGTAACACAGGGCTCGTGGGTTGAGATAAGAGCAGGGAGGGATCTCTCACCAGTTACTGTCATGGGCAACACAGGCTTGACATGAGGAAGTTATTTTAATTTATGAACAATAAATGGGAGAAGAATAATGAAAAATAAAACCAAATCTTGAAAACATCTTCCCACTAACCCTCCCTTGCTCCCAGCCTCAAGTGCACTCCATAATTCTCTACCACCTCCCAGTGCAGCAGCAGGAGGATGAGTTGCAGTCATTTCATCACACATTGTCTCTGCCACTCCTTCCTCCTCAGGAGAAGGACTCCTCACACTTTTCCCCTGCTCCAGAGCAGGGTCCCTCCCATGGGAGACAATCCTCCATGAACTTCTCCAAAGTGAGTCCTTCCCACAAGTTGCAGTTCTTCATGAACTGCTCCAGCATTGTCCTTTCCATGGTGTGCAGTCCTTCAGGTACAGCCTGCTCCAGCATGGGGCCCCTACAGGGTCACAACTCCTGCCAGAAAACCTGCTCCAGCATGGGCTCCTCTCTCCATGAGGCCACAGGTCCTGCCAGAAGCCTGTTCCAGTGCAGGCTTCCCACGGGGTCACAGCCTCCTTTGGACATCCACCTGCTGCACCACAGACCTCCACAGACTGCAAGGGCACAGCTGCCTCCCCACAGCCTTCTCCATGGGCTGCAGGCAAATCCCTGCTTTGGCACCTGGAGCACCTTCTCCCCCTGCGTCTTCACTCACTGTGGTGCCTGCAGAGTTGTTCCTCCCGCATAATCTCACCCCTCTCTTCACTGGCTGCAACTGCTTTTGCACTGTAACCTTTTCTCTTGCTGGACTGTGTTATCCCAGAGGTTCTGCCACTGTCACTGATGGGCTCATCCCTGACCAGTTGGGGGGGTCAGTCTTGGAGCTGGCTGGCTCTGTTGGACATGGGGGAAGCTTCTGGCAGTTTCTCACAGAAGACACCCTGGTGACCCTCCTGATGCCAAAACCTGGCCACACAAAACCACTACAGCAGTATACTGTTTTTCAAGTGTAATAGAAAAAAGTCTTTTTGAGGATGTTCCCAGTACAAAGGGAAAAAAAAAGCAATAAGGAAATATTTAGTAAGATTAAAATATGAAAACCATGTCATAGATTTGGTTATACGAGTACAAGTAACTATAAACTTCACTGATCATTAATTTAAAGTGTCCTTGTTACAAAAATGTATTTTAAAAGTGGGAAAAAAAATTGGTGATTAGTGGAGGTGTAGTTTGTCTAGTTGTGGGCAATTGAGTGAAATTTCCTGGCAATATTAAGAGTAGGTCTCATGGATGTATTTTCAACAAAATTACCTCAACTGGATAATAATTTTTGGGGTTCATATCATTGATGAAAAAGTATCTTTCTGTGAAGGTATTCCTAGGAGTAAAAGTTAAATATTGGTGAATATAAAAGAGAGAAATGCCTCAAGATTTAAAATTAAGTCCTTGAAAGCAGTGATGGAGTTTCAAATCCCCTAGTATTGTCAGTGCAATATGTTCTACATTGATTATCTGATTACAGCACTATTGAATGTCATAGGAGGATTTTCTTTCAGTCTCTTCTTGTGACTTGTTCCATTCTGTATAAGATATCCACTATTTCTTTGGATCAGATTACTGTAATCAATAGGTTTAAAAGTATCTTGCAGATAAAGGTTTTGAACTAAAAAATATCACACCCCTACTTCCTAAGAGAATTAGGAGATTCTCTTTCAGCTTTTTAGTGAAAAATAGCAAACTGCTGAGCTTGGGGCTTCTTTTTTTTTTTTCTTTTTTGCTTTTGATCAGACTGGTGAGAGACCTTAATAACACTTTATTTGAATGTTTTTTTTCTGAAAGCTCACCTTTGCAGCCCCTAATTCCCAGAAAAGTTAACACAGTCTCAAAAAGCAATGGGTATGAGAAGACATTTCACTTATTATTAAATGTGGGTGTTCTGAAGCCTCCAACATTTTGTGTAACGTGAAACTGTAATGCTTCATCCATTATGAGACTATGTATGTTTAACTCCTCAAGTTCTCAAGGAAAATAAAAGAATGGTATCTCAATTTCTGAAGAGATTTGTCTATTCTTTAATTCAAATAGAAAAAATACCTGTACAAAGCTGTCAAAATGCCACCTTCCGAAAGAGAATTTTGACCAACTAGTTTTTGAGGTTTGAGATGTCAAATGGTATTTTTTTGCTTTCCAAAACTGTTAAAGAATTTTGCTCCAGACTGATGGGCTGCTAAGAAGACTTCAGCAATGAAATAAAAGATGTTAATTGCAGCTGAAACCCAAAACAGATTCCTCCGTGACAGTGTGGATTCTAAATATTGCTAAGCCTGCCTAGATCTGTATTTAACTCGTATTCACAACCTGCAAAACTATTCTTTTCCACAAATCCCAATGTACGTTTGAGATATCAATTAGCTGACCAGAGAAAAACCAGATGGAGATAACGGCTGTAAAATGGATGCTCTGATAAAGCTCTCTCTGAAGCCTGATGGAATGATACTGCCTGCACTGACTGAAGGTGTGCGTTACTACCGCTATAACTCCAACATTGCCACGAGGGCAGCCCAGAAGTGGAGCAGCTGTGCAGCCTGCGTCCTTGCAGGGTTCCAAGACCAAACTGGGCAAAGCCCTGAGCAACCCAACTTGAGCATATTATTGTCCCTGCTTCAAGAAGGGCTTGTACTGGAGACCTCCTGAGTTCCCTCCAAGCCTGAATTTTCCTGTAACCTTTTGAGGTTATACAAACAGGGTTTTGAGGTCACCCCTGTTTGCACTTTGCAATGGCGCAAATTTCCCAGTTTGTTCTGGGTTCCCAGCATTTTGGTCTTGTTGCACAGACACCCACGTATCAATTGTTTGTATAAAAACATATCATTTATGGAATTTTGGATGGGATAATTCTCAGCATCTTAAATCAGTCGACTGCCTCTACTATGCAGAGATTACCTGGGAAATCACCAGTAGTGTGGGAATACCCACAGCGTGGGCATTCACAGTGCCAAAAACTTTCAAGAACTG
This sequence comes from Machaerirhynchus nigripectus, assembly GCA_013397975.1. Taxonomy (NCBI): domain Eukaryota; kingdom Metazoa; phylum Chordata; class Aves; order Passeriformes; family Dicruridae; genus Machaerirhynchus; species Machaerirhynchus nigripectus. The sequence goes on along the minus strand of VZRQ01009384.1, from coordinate 500,038 downwards.
TCTGTACTAAGGATGTAAGTTTAAAAAATCGTGGCTTTCATCCTTATATCACAACTCCATATGTGTTGCCACAGTGTTTGTGAAGAATGAATCTTTTATCTTCACATACGTAGGATACACACCTTAGTAATACATCTTGCAGTTGAAAGCCTATATGCCTTCAGAACAGATCATTGCAATATGATACTTTCAGGCTTGAAAGTATCAGCTCTGAAAAGCAAGATGAATTTTTTTAGAATGCAAGTCTACATCCTCTGTAACAGAGGAACAAAGAGCGCTTATTCCACTCTTTCTGTAAGGAATGTTACATCCTTCATAAACACCCTCTTCACCCTGACAAGAAAGTTCTTTGGAGATATTTCAATATTTTATTCATATATAAATAAATCAATATATTCTATATTCAAAATGAATTAGTGATATTTAGCAGAAAAACAAATAAGACAATGAGTTTTATATTTGTGACAAGAAGATAAAACTGTCAGACTTGTTCAGCAAAGACACTGGTTTTTCTCTCTATATGCCCACTCTGATAACTTGAGAGTGGTGAGACAGACTATGGTGTAGATTATGTCTGACCTGACTGGCATGAAGAAAGCTCTGCTGAGGAAAATGCATTTTTTAGATTACCGTGTAATACATCCCTGCAACAAGGAAGATTAAAACATCACTCTCTCGGTAATTTTTTAATTATATGGATAAAATATGTTGTTTTAAACAACCTGTTGGAGATCTATCATCTTTGGGGCTACGGACTCTCAAGGTACCATATGCAGCTAAAGACAGGCTAATCAAATACATTTTTAAGGTCAGTTCATCCTTCTCTATATAGATGAATAGAGGGTTAGAATGTTGTTGCAGAAAGAAAATATGGTATGCTTGCACAGTACTAACAGTTGATTAATAATCTTCCCAATTAATATTACATGAAAACCAAAGCCTAACAGACATTTAGCCACAGCCTTTTATATTACTAAAATAAGCTAATTAGTAGATTTTGGAATTCTTTCATAAATACACATGGGAACTTTTTATTTTAAATTTCCAACTCATCTAACTTATACTGTTATTTCTGAACTATTCCTGTTGCTGTGCACTTGATATCTTATTTAATATAACATACTCTATTGGTTAGCATTACACCTACATTACTCAGAATACCATTTTCACACTGGATAGATTTATTCGTCAAGCTTTATATATATGTGTGTGTGTGAGCCATCCACGCTTGACTCTTAATATAGCAGTGAAGTCAGCACTTTTAGGGTGAAAGTCATCCTGATCTGTTTTCAATGACCGCTTTAGTATGAGATGAATTACACCCAAAAAAGTACTCGTTTGTCTGATTAGGTTTAAACATGCAAAAGGTGACTGGCTCAAGTATAGAGTATCTCACTGTAAATGTTGACATTTGATAAGATGTATCACCTCCCCCAAAATCCACAGCTGGACATATATGAATCATTTCCAACAATCAGGAGACATACTTGCAGTCTAATTACATCTGTTTCATTCAAAGTAAAAAGACGATAAATTATCTGTAGATAAATAATCCAATCAAATAAATAAAGTTATCAAATCATGTTCAGATATTTTTGTTCTTTAAAATAGCATAGTAAAAAAATAATTTTACTATGAAATCAATGTAATGCTAAAAGTGTTTATTTCCTTTCAGCAGAGGGAGCTTAGGAGTGTATAGGACATATGTCATGTCCTATTCACATATGGACATATGTGCTTTCCAACTTCATGTTTAATTATATTCATTTCAACCATAATGATGCTAGTATCCTGAAAAGCCCCTCTTGATGCTTGATTCTCATTCATTTTTGTGTCATTATTAAAAAACATTTTACAAAAATAATTACCTTGTATTATTTTCATTAATGAAATCAATCACTCCTTTCTTATGTGAAAATATCCCATTATATATCTCTTTCACTTTTATGACCAAGACCAATACTTAATCTAGGAATGTCCATGTCAACTTTAGCAACTAAGAGAACATTTAAGCAGGCGTCTCAAAAACTTAATTTCTGTTTGAATGCCCCCATTAAAATGATTGATGAAATCTTTGATGAAACAATAAACACTTTCATGTAGGTGCCAAACTCAAAGTGACCAAGATGTTAGGTTGACAGATGCAGTAGATCGTGTTCCAGGCCTTTGTATTTTTCCCCTTTTGACAAGAGCTAGTTAACATTTCAATCACCTAGGAATTAGGAGTTTGAGGACCGTTGACCACCATCAGCACTAACCACTGACCTTGCCAACACTAGCTAAATTTCTGAAGCTGTCTACAGAACTTCTCAGTCAGCTCTGCAGCAAATGTCAGCCTCCATCTCTGCACTAAAAATGGGCTGTAAGGGAAATGATGCATTGCCCTCAACTTTATATCTGAACTGGTCACTGCAGTAACTAAAATGGTATGTACTTTGCTTACTTAAATGATACAAATTAAATACAAAACCACCAACAAAAAATTCTTCAGCACTGGACCGCAAGACAAATTTTATTTCATATTTACAAGATTTTTTAAATAAGTAAGCTTGGTCAGCAATCTGTAGTCTTTAGGTTCTGCAATATCAAAGGAAATGTTAAGTCTGAGCCCTGCTGTGGAATGGTATTGTGGATTTATTGTGGTCTGATAGTTCTGCTGGTTAGGGAGCTGAATTGTAGCAGAATACTTCTCTCTTAAAATCAGATCTATTAATAGATTAAAGCCTCAAATGAAAAAATGTCATACAACCACATTGTTTCCTTCTGATTCATTATACAATAGTCTGAGGTGTGATTCTGAGAATAAGTATCAGGACCAGAGGCTCCCTGGGTGAAGCTGTCTCCAAGCTCCCCCTGCGAAGAACGGTCACTGCTCAGTGCCCTTGATCATTTCATGGTCCAAGGGTGGTCAGGTGGTCAAGCATGAGCCAGGTGTGGACAGGGAGGGACGAGTGGAGGCAGTAGCTTGGCTTGTCACCCACTGCACTCATTGGCACCTTCTGCAGCCCTGTGGAAGAAGGCATGGAAAGTGCAGAAGTGTCCAGGGAAATGAGATATGCTTTAACTGTGGATCAGTTTATAAAAGTAACCTTACTGATATGGGGAAAAAAACTTTTTGGTAACAAGACTGTACTTTAACCATGATTACCTATATAGGTAAAAACTGTGGTATTTGCATTGGGTTATAGTGTAGGATTGAATTCCAGTACAAGGTGAAAAGTGTAGCTTCTTTTTTGTAGAAATTACAGCCCAAAAGGTTACTAGCCCTGAGTGAACAGGACCAAAATGTATAACAAGAGACAGCCTGAAAGAAAAGGTGCGTTTCAGAAGTATGCCTTCCTCCTATATAGGGAGAAAATATTGGTGTGGATACAGCTGGTATACTACACTTCCTGCCACTGTAGAGAAAGTTTATACTTCAGGGAATTTTCAAAGACAAAATAGCAAGAACACGTAAATAAAATATAAACTATTTACCTCTGTGCAGGATTTTTTCCTTGGTAGGTGCTGTCATTTTCTTCAACAAAATGACAGGCCATCAAACAAGGAATTTATGTTTTCCAGAGTTACATTTGTTCCTTCTTTCACATTTGATATGTAATTTTAAATGGTGGAAACCTTTTTCTTTTTTATTGATCTCAAAGAGGGGTTTTTCTGGAAGTAGAAATATTTGCAACAAAACATGCCTTGCACCGACAGTCTTCCGTGAGTTTTTCTCATGCTCTGGAAGGAGGATAGTGAGAAAATTCATACAGGTGAAACATCCATGTAGTAAGAATGTAAGAAATCTGACTTCTCGGATTTCCTATGATCCTGCAATCCTTTCCTGGCAAGTGAGGACCATCAGCCTTTCCTCTAACTGCTAAAAAATTGAAGAAATCCCTCTCTGCTCTTCCCTCTCATCCTGGCTGCTGCCAGCATAGTGACACGAGCTCTTAGCTAGCGTGTGCTTGCCTGGCAGGCAGCAATGTTTGTGTGCTTCTCCCAGGAGGAAATGCTTCTCTGCCTGTGTGCACAATGCTCAGGGACTCCCAGGAGGGGAAATGACCCGTCAGTTTCAGGACTGACCAGAGGGTCTGCAAGAACAGCAGCAAAAGCTGACACATCCAAGTAGCCACAGAGGCTGGGAAGGTGTCTGAGATCTTAGGCAGACAGTTTTATTGCCACTTAATTCACAATTAGACAACTATCCTCACAACTGGAATTGGCAAAATTATGTTTCGAAATAAAAGCCTGACCTTTGCAGCCATGATGACATTTGCCTAGGTAACATGCCTTTTTCTTAACATGCCTTTTCCTTAGCATTTTTCAAGCCTGACTACAGTGTATTTTATATAGTCCAAAGTTCGTAGGAGAGAGAGAAAAAGGAAAGAAAGGGAGGAAGCAAGTATATTTTTAAATATATACACAAATTAGAACACAAATGCTGCATCTATAGCTGGATTTAGAAATTAAAATTGGAGATGGTCTCTGAAGTCACACACATTTTTACTTTATGTTAGCACAGTAGCATCTTGCTTACAAACAAGCAGGAGCACATTCACATGCAGTAACTGTTATCAGAGCTGTATATTACCCATTCTTCTCATCACATTATCTATTGACTAATGCAGATATGCTGTGCCTATTATTTCCCTCCTACAGCCAGTGGGATGAAGGAAAATGAGTAATGTAAAGCTCCCAGTGATTAAGTTTCCTTGAACTAGTGAGCTAGTATATCAAAAGATAGAATGACCACAAACTATAATGCATTCCACTTCAAACTATTTTCTTTATATTTTTAATGCAAAGCAAGGATGTTGCTAAATTAAAACAGGTTTGCTTGAATAAATTTAATTAGGTGCACACAGTATGCTATTGCTCTTTTTCAGAACTTTCATGTCTAACTCTGTAGCCCTTTAATTTTTGTTGTTAGGGTGTGGTTTTTTTCTTTAAAAGATTCCAGCTTTTGGTGTTGCATTTACGAAGAACGGCCACTAGAGTGCTGCAAGTATCCATTGAAGCTACAGTTGTGCACATTTACCATCATTTCAGTTTCAGACATACATTTAATATATATTTGTCATGCATACTTTTTTTTTAAAGTAAATTTTGGTGCTATGTAAATACCTAAAAAACATTAAAATGTCTACATGTATAAGCTAGCTCAGATCTGATACTTTTGTATCTATGGAACAGAAGTATATGACTGCTTACCACATAGTTTAAAATTCCATAATAATTTAGAGTATTGACAATTACATTATATACACCATTGTGATTTAAAGGGTTACCAAGTAACCACTGTTAAGTACCCATTTTCTTGTTTAAGCTGTCTGTAGCATTATTGATGTAACTATAATGTGAATGCCTCGGGTCTGTTGTCAATTTCTGAATTGAGACTAAAAGAAGATACAGACAAAACTTGTTTCTGAAATTTGTTTGAGTGCTAATATGAAAATCATCATAGAAATCTCAATCCTTACTCAAAGTTTCGGCCAAATCTATCAAACAGAACTCGTCCAAGAAGGAGTCACAATTTTCTGTGCCAAAAGTGACATATTTTCCTTCCCTGTAATAAGCCCTGAATCCAGTAACAGAAGACCCACTCATCCCTGAAATAACACAGAATCATAAAGTCACAGAGTCATAGAATCATAGAATCATGGAATCATTGAATGTTGTGGCTTGGAAGGGATTTTAAAGATCTTCTAGTTCCAGCCTCCATGCCATGGGCAGGGACACCTTCCATCAGACTGGGTTTCTCAAAGCGCCATCCAACCTGGCCTTGAACACTTCCAGGCATGGGGCATCCACAAGTTCTCCAGGCAATTGTTCCAGTGCCTCACCACCTCACTCTCTGTCTATTCTAAACCTACTCTCTTCCAATTAAAGGCCATTCCCCCTTTTTCTATTACTACAGACCCTTTTAAAGAGTCACTTTCAGGTTTCTTATAGCCCCCCTTCAGGTACTGGAAGGGGCTATAAGGTGTCCCTGGAGCCTTCTCTTTTCCCAGCTGAACAACCTCAGCTCTCTCAAACTGTCTCCATAGGAGAGGTGCTCCAGGCCTTGCATCACCTTTGTGGCCTCCTCTGGACTCACTCCAATGGGCCCACATTGTTTTTATATTGAGGGCTCCAGAGCTGGATGCAGCACCCCAGGTGGGGTCTCACCAGAGCACAGGGACAGAATCCCCTCCCTCACCCTGCTGGTCACGCTGCTTTGGGTCCAGGCCAGGAGGCAGTCAACCCTCCGGGCTGGGAGTGCACATTGCTGGGTCACGTCCAGTTTCTCATTAATCAACACCCCCAAATCCTTCTCGGCAGGGCTGCTCTCAATCCGTTCTCTGCCCAGCCTGTGTTGTACTTGGAGTTGCTCTGATCCATATGCAGAACCCTTCACTGGCCTCTTGAATATCAGGAGGTTTTCATGGGCACTTAGCACCCTGCTTGTTCTTTCCTGCCAGTGATTAGTCCCTTTACAGCAGCAGTTGTAAGAGTAGTAGCCTGACAGGGAGAGATGATAGGAGCCCCTCTGCTATAGCCTATTAAGTATTGAGGAGAAGTCAAGGGCCATCTCATGTTTCTGTGGTTTTTAAGGCTGACCTTGGCCCTGTCTAGTACAGCAGAAGCTGTCTTGGTCAGACTCTTTCATAACCAGAAGTTAGAGGAAGGGACTGAAATTTAAAAAAAAAAAGCAGGCAAAAGCTGTTTTAGATACTACACTTCTGACTGTCTAGTCAGAAGTTAACGTATTCTAAAAGAGATATAAAAACATCACTTTAAAGCTAGCCAAAGACAAGGCCAAAGTATAATAATACTCAAAGGTTAGGAAGGGAAAGATTAAAGGTGGGAAGTCTTATCAGAAAGAAAATGGTGCTGGGGTGAAGATGAAAACTGAGCACTTCCAGCCTGCTCTGAGGAGTATATCAGGACACAGCACAGAAAAGGGGAAGACTGCTGCGACAAATAGATTAAGAAATGCAGTAACTGTTAAAGAATTGGACAAGCTGGCATTGCAAAGCACTGTTACAAGGGAAAGCTTAAAAAATCCTTGTAAGACCCTGAAAGATGAGGACGACTGAGGTCACTGTCACTATGACGACCAGCAAAATGGACAGAGGAAAAGAACAGGCAAAGCAAACTGAAACCAGAATGATTTGACACACACACATGCTCTTTCTGATCACTCAAGGGAAAAGGAGAGTGGAATGAAGGCAAAAAAGCACTTCAATGGTAAGCAGAGACAGGCAGGGTTTCTTTTGCCTTCCCCCTTCTGTTGGTATTAAATTCCTTTCCATTTCACACCCTCCACCCTAAATTGACAGTGTCAAACTCTGCTTAAAGTTAATGAAGGATGTGTTTTTAAAGTGTTTGATATTTAATACCCCTTTTAAATGTCACCATGTCCCAGGAATTTCTAATATCACTAAGTTTTTTATCAACCCTAATTTTTTTTCACCATTTTATACTTATCTTACATGGTAAACTCAAAGACCAATTATAGAACTGTCTGAAAATCCCCAAATATCAGCTATTGCAAACACATGGATTAATAAGGATTTACCTAATCACCAATGTAGAATTAGCCCATGTAAAACTATGAGAACAGTTTGGCTCAGGAGGTATAACCAGTATGTCAAATTCTTCTTTCATGCAAGTGCATGCCAGCTAATTGACTGATGTCATACTATTGATTTGTCCTTTCAGGAAATTAATATTTTAAGTGATTTGATATTTTAATGCCGAATGTAATCATCAGTGATTGTGGTGAATAAGGGAAAGTGAAATAAATAGAAATTATCTATGTCCTAAGGAAGGACTAGAGGAAATCTACTACCCTGATGTGGCATAGAGAGAGGAAACTCTTTACAGCTGCATGAACACCTGTGCAATCAAAGACATCTTGTCTGGGCAAAATATCCATGGTCTCTGGAAGGGCTGGAGCTCCAAAAGACCCAGCACCCTTGTTCATACACAGGCTCATGCTCTGTTGTGGCACACTGTAAAAATGTGGCACACTGATGTCAAGTGTTCCTGGCTTAGGTTGGCTAGGAAAAACCTCTTTGCAGAAGACACCATCAGGCTATCAAAAAATAGTTTTTATGAAGAAAGGTAGACGGGAGAGTTTTTAACCCTTAAAGAGCCTATATTGTTTCCAGTAGGTGCTCAGTGTCACAGAACACCTTCTTCTGGGAGTTGGCAAACCATGAAAAATATTTTGCTATTGGAAGACTTCCGAAAACAGTACATGGCTTTACTCAGCTGCAGCCTTAGTGCCAATCTGATCTTATGCAAGAAAACCAGTGTTCAGATAAATCAATCAAACTTGCAGTGCTTGTGCTGAACTTCTGCCCAGAGGAAGGTGGTGTGTTACCCTTATTGTCTGTGTCTGCTGCTAGAAGTGGGGTTAACTTTGGTCTCTACACTATGTTGTTTATAGGTAATATGCAGAATCCTTCTCCAATTCTATAATTCCAATTATAGAATGCAAAGGGGTAGTGACATGAAAAACTAGGACTAGGCAAGCAGAGGTCTTCTCGTAGGTTATTATATGCTTGAAATCAGTGCACCAATGAAATCATTCTTTAAAACTTTAGGAGATTTTTACTTCCATGACAAAGAGTGACAAGTTCTTGTCTATATGCATTTAGGACCCTATGTATATCCCTCTGAATAACAAAAGCAATGCATCTGTTGCGTTTGGCAAAATACCGGAAGGGGTAGTCTGTTCAGAATAAAAGAAAAGTTATTTTTTTCTTTTTGATCTAGACTAGTTCAAAGTCCAAGCACTCTGTGGACTCCTCTCTTAGTACCCAAAGTGGCTTAAATTGTCTGACATTTGACATACAGCTCAATTTCACGTTAGGTGCACCAGTAGGTGATGGCTGAAGGAGGTCTAAGCAAACTGCATTGTGATACTTAGGCTATTTTGTGGAGAGGGAGAAGGAAGAACCAAGGATCAGGAACGTATGTTGAGAATTTCATGGTGATTTGCAAGTAGGTCTGCAGACAACATTTTAGGGCCAAAGCTGTGTTTGTTAGCACTTGTACTGGTTAGCATCTATATGTGGGTAATTCTCAAAATTGGTTCTATTCTAAACACCTCCCTGCATGCCAAGATTTTAATTGATATGTTTCTCAGCAATGCTCAGAGATAAGCACAGATAAAACAGACTTTTCTCTTTACCCCTACTCAAATCTGTTACCTTCTTTTCTGTTCTCAGTAGAGCTCCTGGGACTGTAATATGGGGATCATTATTAAAAAAAAATATCCCTAGGTATCCTGGTGTATATTGCTCTGAACAGTTCTGGAAGATTCAATCACTAAGCAAAAACTTTAGGTATCTCAAGTCTCTCTGATTTCCCAAAAGCCCAGTATTTTTCATATCTATTCAGAACAGTGAAGCAAAGACTATTGTTAGTCTTCATTTTGACCATATCACCTCTTAGAGTGTATTGCTTCACTCATTCTTTCTGCTTTATAATGTAAAACATAATAGGCTTTTTCATTTTCAGGGTCTTCCATGATCTCTCCTCTCCTATCTATCATTTCACATTCACCATGAAGATGTCAGCCCTGTCCCTGAGTCTTTCACCCATCTCATTTTTCAAATAATTTTTTTTCAAAATACCTGCCTTCCTTCTTCCCCAGTGTTTAAAATGAACTCCCTGACAATACTTACAGAAGAACTTTCCTGCTTTCTTTTAAAAGTCTCATAAACGTCTCTTTTTGGAAAAATAAATGAAGGATTTCCCCTATAGCTAGATACATTATTACTATGTAAAGTTATGAGCTTCTTAGTTTCCTCTGATTTTAGTTCTTTGTCTCTACATTATTACTTACTTTCAAATTCCGAATTTCTGATCTGTGGGGCAAAGACCATCTCTGGTATTTTCACCAGGCTTAGAATAATGAAGTCCTGGATGCGATGCTGAACTGTGACCAGCAGAACAAACACACAAACAAAAGACAAACAAAGGTAAAAAGAGTATCTCCGAAGAAAGAGTTGCTTATGTTGTCTATGGGGAAAAAAAAAAATAGTCATTTTCTGAGACCCAAAATGCACAATAAATTACCGAGTTACAGTTGTTTGCACTCATAGTGGGAAATGTGTCCTCATGTTCCTAATTGATTAGCTTCAGCTTCTATGGGTTCACACACCTGCTGAATAGCTATTCCAGAATGCCCAGTAGCTACTTCAGCAAAAAGCCTCCAAGAGACTTACATTTTTTTAAATTTTGTATTACTCATTTTAGAGTTGTGTGGTCTAGAAATTGCAACAGAGGTCCAACAGTTCATTGCTACAATAACATTGGTTTTAACGCTGTTTTTAGAAGGTCGGGGGAAATCAAGGCCCCCATAGCACAGTCAATTAAATCTGTCTTTGTGACACAGTAATCGGAGAGAAGACCTGGTGGTTCTGTTGGCTGCAGAGTATGGGAAAGACTTCAGTTCTCAGTAGTGTTTTTTGGATCATAATAGATTATTTTTCTAAGAAGTAGAAATAAAATTGGGTATATTATATTTTTCTTGCACAGACAAACTTCACATAGAACAGTATTTTATTTTGTAAGATGAAAAATGCATAAATATGCCATCAAATCACTAATCAGGAAATGCTAAACAAAAACTAAGGACAGATGATAAAGGAAACACTAAATGGGAAGTCAACTATAAGAATTCAGTAACCATTGAACATTTACAGGCATTAATGTGTGATGACAGAAGGTAATATTTATAAAAGCCATTTTGTTCAAAAAGGATAAAACGAGATTAAAGTACAGTTATATTACTAATACAGTACAAAAAAAGGAGACGTAAAAGCAAATGGTTTTATAAACAAAGGAAGAATTCTTTCTGAATGTACAAATTATTTTAAAATTACTCTATTCTTGCAACCAAAACTAAGAAAATGACGCATTATTATGTTCTACATTCTGCAACATTTCCTTAATTAGGATTTTATTTTAGTTCCATGCCATTAAGAAGAGACCCAGCTTTTACAGAAGAGATGTTTGATCCTGTAAACACTTTTCTCATGCATAGGCCTGCTGAATTCCAGCAAAAGGTTCAGGACCAGAATAAAATAGAACGTTTTTAATCTGTAGACAAACATAATAATAATAATGGAAAATGCCTATTTCAAAGATAGATAAGCCACAATTTTTTTTTGCGGTAACAGTAATTAATGCAGAAATACAGTTGAAATAATCTTCTGAATATAACCTATTTTTAGCAGCTTGTACCCTTGAAACTTTTTTAAAATTCCTTTTGCTAGTGCCTCATAATATTTTACAGTTCTGTTTTCCTGCAAAGATTGGAAAAAATAATGGGGGGATTTATTTAAACAGTCATAATGTTGAATTTAAATAAAATATGCGTTTAATACACAAGTGTAACCCAGTCACTGAAATGTGCTGCCTCGGCCATGAATTTCTTCTCTAGGATTTACAGTGATGGGACAGAATGAGAGCTTCTTTACTGAATGGCAATTAGTCTAGGTCCTGCTCGTGCTCATCCTGTCTTGCCAACGCCTGTCCAACCTGCGGTGAAGGAGTGACTTCATCACGGCACATATACAAACTTCTGCTGGCCTGCCTCCGTCGAGTGACCCTGAGTCCTGGTGTGTGCCTGGCCCTCACACCACATGGGCGAGACCCACCAGAGAAACTGCATCTAGAAGTGGTGACTCGTACAGCTCTGCCACGTGCCAGATCTGACACAGGGCACACACTGGTTGCTCTCTCCTTCTGCCCTTCTGCCCTTCTGGGCTGCACCTCCACAGACGCCAAAGAGAATTGTGTGTGGTTGCTGGCCAAGCAAGTTGTGGCAAACAACACTGAGATTGGCTCAGCTGGTTGGAGCATGGTCCTAATAATGCCAAAATTGTGGGTTTGATCGTTGTATGGGCCACTCACTTAAGAGTTGCATTCAGTGATCCCTATGGGTACCTTCCAACTCAGAATATTCTGTGGTAATAAGAAGCTGTGCTGAGCCTTGGAAAGGCACTCCAACTTTATACAGTGCAGATAGACTTAATTATTCTATTCTATCATGCTATTGCATCAGTATAATGGAGGAAAAAACTCAGACTCCAAGTCACTAAATAGAACGAACACTGCTTTTTGTTTAAAAAAACAGGGCCATGTAGCTTGAGTAAATATGGCAGATTCATAATTACATTTCACAGTAATAATAGCAGCTACCAAAAGCTATTAATTTGCTTATAGTTATAAACACCAGCTATAAACACCAGTTTAGGCAAGTCTTCCTGGAAAAGAGAAGAGCCAAGATTTAGTTCAGGATGATGTTTACCACATGTGTAACATTTAATTTTAACCTCATGCATAAATGCTTTGTGGCTTTGGGATCTAAGTGAGAAAAAAAATCAACAAAAAAATAGTTGAAATATTTTTCTTTGACATTTCTCCTTTTTATTTGGAAATATGTTAAGCAGCCCTGTGTTCTGGAATAGAGTATTTTTTACAAAGTCTGTCAAACTGAGCAAAGAGAAACAAGAGTTTTTATCTCTTTCTGTAGAAATGACTGCACTGCTTGATTTATTTGAATGTAACCACCGAGTCACCTTCGCAAAGAACTTGACTGCTCACAAATAAATTCTCTGTATTTTTTTTTTAAATTATTATTCTCAACATCAGAGGGCTTCTTTAGTGTCACCTTTTCATGAACTTGTTGGGAGATGTGTCTCTCCTCCCCTGAGCAGCGCTTCCAGCAGGAGCCAGGAGAGCAGCTTGATGGCACTGCTGCCTGCTTGGTGGGTCCAGCCATAGGGACGCTTTGGGAGCCAAGGACAGAGAGGTGCCAGAAGGCTGAGCAGATGCTGATGCCAGCAAGGCATCCCAAAGCTTTTAAATTATGGTGAGAAGCAAACCCCACAGGGGAGAAGATCTGTGTGTTGTTCCTGAGCCCACACCAGAGCAGGGACGATTATGGCTCTCTGCCTTGTAATTCCACTGCCACACACTTCACTAATATGCAAATGTAGTGAAGGGTGGCCAAATATGCTCAGAGAAAATATCAACAAGAAAAAAAAACAATTCTGAATTACCTGCCAGCCCCAGAGAAATTGCTCTCCTATGTCTTTTACCTGGAAATATTTAGATGCTTGAAAGGCCATTACTGCTTGAGAATAATTAATTGAATGATTCTGATCAACAATATGAAGGTAAGTTGCTGTCAGCATGTATCAGGTTTTTGTCCTGGTGATTTTTCCCCCTCCCTTTTAAGTTCTTAGGAGTTTCATGAAGTTTTTCTTGAATTTTCTCTCTTTCATATGAGCTCTATTGTTCTGTACTGTCTGGGCTCAAAGGTCTTGAATAGGACCTTACAGTTCTAATTCTTGCAGCTGAAAAGATCATAAAATGAATCACTGAATGTTGTTCAAAGAGCTGAACTCGGAACCTTAATTTCAGGGTGCTGCTTTCTTGAATTTTTGTCAAAATAAATTTTGATTTATAAAGTTTTAAATGCCTAAAAATACCTGTTCTCTTTCATATAGTAGTATTTACTGTTAGCTTAGTTGTAAGTTTGAGGACTATTATAATACCTTCATCACAGGCAGTAAGAAGAAATAGATAAATTTTTTCTTGAACTGGACACACTTGTGCCTCTTTCAGCCTTACTGCAATACTGTTTGCCTTCAGTCTATGACAAGAAGATGAACCTTGACTTGATCACTCGAATGTACACTAGTTCTGCTGATGCTTCTCAAATACATAAAATTAAATATATATACAATATATATACAAGCCTTTCCAAGTTTAAAATCCCAGTTAAAAATTAAATCAGCAGACCAAAAGAAAGAAGAGAGTGAAGAACAGGAAGAGGCTTTAGTCTAAAGCTGAAGATGAAAGCTGTTGAATAATTGACTACCCAGGAAGACAACTGTTGTAGAAATTTTTGTTGATTACTTATGAAATAGTGCATTGCGGAGGTCCCAAATATAATATCAACACAATTCTGACAAGTGATTTTGAGAAATACAGAAGAAGCAGTTCTTGTTCCTAGAAGTGCAAGTAATGGTGAAAGATGAGAGAGGAAAGATTATTACTGGCTTTATTTAAAAGCCAAAGAGCAGAGGTACAGCCAGTACTCGTAACTTGCCTGAGTAGAGGCAAATCTGTTTTTTAACAGAACACTGACACTGATTTCCACTCACAGGATAGCTGTTCTGCTTTTGATTTGCTCTTGGTGACCACAAGTTACAAATCTGGCAATGTGTCCTGGCCTGGAGAACTCACTGTGTAAAATAAACCAAATACCCAGGACATGAAACCCACCTGAAGACTGCAGCAGTGTCATAGCCTGTGTGTGGGTTCTGTGGATTGCTTCCTCCAGTCACTGCAGGTTTTAGCTGGTTATTTGCACGATATAAAGCACCAAGTAGAAATGAGTCTTCAGAGATTATTTGAGTGGAATATAGCATCAAGAGAGCTATCAATGTGTAGCACATTCCATTATATATGTAGGACGACCCTTAGAAAGAAGTGTGTGGAATGAATCCCAAGATTTTAGCCTGACCAGAGTAACAGAATGCCAGCAAAATCCTGGAAGTGATAAAGCATTGATTTGCAGAGCAAAAAGCAGAGGTTGACTTATTAGAAATTAAACAACAGATTTTCTGTCTAAGAAATTCCCAGCAATTATGCTTGTTTTGCTCAGAAATATTGCCTCTGGCAGTGATTCTGATTAAGAATATGAACGTAAGTTGTTGTCACTGTGTATCAGGTTTTTTTCCTCATGATTTTTTCCTCCCCTGTTAAGTTCTTAGGAGTTCTGTGAAGTTTCCTTGAATTTCCTCTCTTTCTTGTGAGCACTACTCCTCTGTACATTCTGGACTCCAAGAATAGTGCTTGAATAGTACCTTAGAGTTTTAATACTTGCAGCTGAAAAGATCATAAAATGAATCACTGAATGTTGTTCAAAGAGCTAAAGTCAGAAATGTACTGTGTTTTTCAAGAAGCACAGTGTGGTATGAAGCCAACCTTTAACAAAATAGAATTGCTAAAATTTAAATTTTTTTTTAAGAAATAGCCCCTTCTTACAGGGTCATCCAGAGAATACTGGTAACACTGGATTGTGACAATGTTAGAACCAGCCTCAATGTTAGAACTCAACCTTGTTTGTATTATCATGGTTTCAAAAAACAAAAAACCAAACCCAACAGGTTCCTATGACACTGCTGATTTTACTAAAGTTAGCACTGACTGTTAGAGTCTATGTCAGATGCTCAGTGAACATTATTCTGTAAGAATGAATTTAGTTATTTGCTTTCTGATAGCTATAAATGTAGTACCATTTTGACATGACAGAGCCCCATCTTTACAATATAACAATATAATGAAGAGTTTTAAAATGCTCTCAAAGCATCAACAGTCAGAAACTTATGTATTGAAATGTCTTTGAAAAGAGGCATGGAAATGTGGATGGTAATTGTAGATTAAGTTGGTTCAATGACTACACCATCAATCTAGTACACTGTAAAGATAGCTTAAAGCTATTTTAACTCTCTCAATCATTTCTGTGCCAAAGATAATGGCAACAAATTTAAGAAGCAGCCTGCATAGACATAGATTCCTCTTATATGGGAAAAAAACCTGTATGTTAGAGTTTTCACCAGTAATAACAAGCTTCAAGTACTTTCAATTTCTTACACGGTTTTATTTTCTGAAATGCTCATTCATTGTGTTGACTTCAGTGGCAAATAAGAGCAGTCATTATCTTTGATAACCACTGGTCTTCTCTTTGGAATGAAGACCCATCTACTTCAAGTATTCAACAACTCAGACACAGTGAGCAGCACAGTGTATTAATGTAGGTGAGGCATCTGCAACCTGTGCTAACACACTCCGTGTTAGAGCGGTTATCCTCACTGCACAGTGTCTTGTCTGAGCAGGTGCAAAG
Organism: Machaerirhynchus nigripectus; assembly: GCA_013397975.1. NCBI lineage: Eukaryota > Metazoa > Chordata > Aves > Passeriformes > Dicruridae > Machaerirhynchus > Machaerirhynchus nigripectus. The sequence continues at coordinate 484,131 of VZRQ01009384.1, read as the reverse complement.
GTAGGGATTTACTTGCCAACCGAAAAATGGAGGAGGAAAACTTCCAGGTTTCCTAGGCAGTGAGCTGATGGTCTGATATTTAGACCAACTTTCATTTTCCTTACAGACCAAAAGGTAGAAAACGTGTAAAAACGTGGAGAATATCTTCCAGCACTCTTGCCATCTTTTCCTTTCATTTCACAGTTCAGCTGGGGTTTGAGATGCTCTTTGTGGTTTGTGTGATGTGCGAATATTAAGCTGCTGTTCCAGATGAAATTTCACTTCCTGGCTGCACCGTGCCAGAGTATCTAACAGTTTTTATTTAAGCTTTGATGTCATAATAACTGTTTTAAAATGCATGCTTGACATTGTCTACTGTTGTTTTTGAGAGCATGGAAATAAAAATATTAAGTAGCCTTAATAGAATAGCCTTTGAGCATTATAAATTCTGCTAACCCTGAAAAGCACATAAGACAAAATTTATGTCATGGGTACATTCAAACTTGTATATTTTGTGTGTAGCTCAAACCTCTGAATCTCTTATACAAGACCCTGTACTAGTTTACAGTAGTTTCTGTATGATGCTAACTAATTGGTATTACCAGCAGGACATAAACAATTATTTACGGTTTCTGTCTGTTGATTTCAATATAAACAGGAGTTGCTCATGCTGAGGTTTTGCTGTTTGGTTGCCAAAACATAACACAATATTATCAAAAGAGTTAAAATTAATTATGCATCTTTTAAAACCAACCATTTACAGCAGTCAAATTTTAGCTTCCAGATGAAGTCCAAAAGTGCAATATTCAAGTAATAAATTTTCTTGTCTCTAAAACTCCATAACTTTTAATTTTTAAGTAATTGTTACCATCCTAGAGAATTACTGAGACCAAAGGAAAAAAAAAAGTCACATGACTTTCATTCTTTCCCCCCACTTTTCAACAAGTAGCTTAAAATTTTTAGAAGAAAAAAAGTTTATGGATGCCTTCTCTTACATGATATGAATTCAGAATCGTCCCAATCTGGAAAAAGATACATAGGAATTCTCATTGAATTTCTGGCAAAACTATCCAGAGGACACTGCATTCTGCTGTAAATATAATTGTACAAGGAAAATGTTCACAAAATATAGAGAATATACAGGGGAAAAAGAATAAAATAATAAGGCAATATTTAATGAAACAATATTTGAAAAAAGTGATAAATTAAAGCAGCAGTTCTGCTTTTCTTCCTCTCCTGATTAATGATTGTCAAGGTCAGCTACAAAGACTATTTCTGGAGAAAAACTAATTTGTTCTCTGCAATTCATAGATGAAAAGTAGTATTTTTGTAGGATAAATTATTAGAAGTTCAGGGCACTTGAGAAATATAAGGCACAACCCAAATTGTCAATGTAAAGTTATCCACAAAATAATAATGGTCAGTTATTTCTTTATTGTGTAAAACTTTTGATATTTCTCTCCCTATTCTACTGGTTTGGTGGTTTTTTCTACAATTCTTACATAAGTGTGCTGCCTTGTTTATTAGGTTGTTTATGTTAGATGGCTGTTTTTTATTCACTGATGTCCAAAGGGCTGAATCTCTGTAGGGAAGCAGATGTCTTTCATATTAAAACTTTTCTGATCTTTTTGTCTCTAATATTATAATAGCAGTGGCTCACAAACAACATCCTGTAGCCTGCAAAGAGTATAATATCAAATAGATCTATTTATAGCTAAAGCAGACATTTTATTTATTTGCTTGTTTGTATTTGTTAATATGTCTTATTTTTTTCCCTTCAGATTTCTTTCATATTGGACAGGCCAACCCTTCTACCCTTTGTCTTTCCTTTATCATGAGAAAAACATCTGTTGAACATGAGATATCTTTCATTTTTTCTATTTGCTCTTTTCCACAGCTTTTTCTATGTTTGTGCAATTTTCATCATTGCCTTGATCTAGAGGGAGAATAAGCCTGCTTTGGCAGTCCAGATACTGCAAATTGATGTCACCAGCCTGTTACATCTCTGCTAGATTCTTCATCATTACCAGCCATTCTTCCACTCTGACTCAAAAGGTGTTGTGAAGTAATCCATCTTTAAAGTGACTAGCAGGAATATGTTGAAGTTCCAACGAGATTGGCGTGGGACGTACAATTTTATGCTGGACTCCTCTTTATGTTTCTCATATATTTACTAGAATTGAGAAAACAGCAAAGTGGAATACTGAGAAAATGTTGCTGAAAATAGGCTTCCACTTCTTTGCTGTTACCACTTTATGCACCTAAGAGTAGCCCAGACAGTTAAGTGTGAAGGATGAAATCCTGTCAGTGGGAGTTTTGTCACTGACTCCACTTGAAACTGGAATTTGTCTGCAGTTGTGTTTCAAAATGTCAGTGCAGGAAATGAAACGTGCTATTTATCTTAGAGGGATTAAAACATCAACTTCTTGCCACAGATCCATCAAAAATACGGAGTATCACAGCCACCTCTCTTGTATGTCAATTAATTGATGTAAAACATGAAATATCTGATATATTTATTAACCTATTTATCTAAAAAAATCCCCCAAACCCCACATATTTTCATTTTGGACTTCTGTCACTGAGTAGCAGTGTAAAAATTTAATTCAATCAAGTATCATTTATTTTAAACAAAGCTTTCAAAATCCAAAATTCTTTATATGCTTTGTTTAGTAGTAAAAATAAGATTTATTCTTTTAATTTCTTATTGAAATAATAGAACTTCTGTTCACAACTAATGTCAAGAGTTTCATGTGATGAGGTTTCCTGCATTATGTCAAAAGCTTGTGAGAAGATGGTCAGACTATGCTTCATAAACGAATTCAGAGCAGCCAGTTCACTGTGTGAAATTATTCTTGGAAGGAACAGATTAATCTTGATTTCATGACCCAACTAAAAGTATAATATGACTACTATCTATACTCCTCCTTGAATTGTAGTATATTCATATTGATTTGTAACAGTCAAAACCATGGTAACATATCAGTGTTCACACTTTTGTATCAAATGATTACTTTTAAGAATAATATTTTTTAAAAATTAGAAGGCATTTGCATGAGAATATAATGTTCTGTAAATGTAAATTTAATGTAAAAATTAAGTGATCAGGACTTAGGTACATCCTACATTTTCTTGGTAGTACAATTATGAAAACGTCCCTTCAGGTTCTGAGTTTCACTGATTACAAGAAAACTTCACCTGCATTTCTTTAGCATAAATTAAGTATGTTTGAAAGATTACTCTTTCAAGCATACAAACGCCAGCAAGGTGATGTATTCCATATAAGACCATTTATGCAGGGATTTCAAGCTTTTCCAAGGAACATAAGCAAAGCAGCTGAAATGGATTCATTTTGTGCACAGTTACCCTATAAAGATGAGGAGTCAGGATTAAATAAAGCAAAAAACCAAGTGAATAAACTAATTAGGAAATAAGGGCTGGCCAGAATAACTCTACACAAGATAGGTTTTCTACCATTCAGTATTTTACCTTGGCGGATATTATGAGCTATTTTAGTGTCTTCCGTTGGTAAGCATGAAATAATATTAGCAGGTATTACAGAAAATAAAAGTTATAATGTTATTTTTAACAATATACATGGACAGTTTAACTGACAGCATAGTCAACAAGTTTCTGATTTGATATTATTTTTACCGTCAGTACATTCACTGCATCATAAATGCCACTCTTTCATATACAGAATGGTACCTAAACACTATAAATGTAGATGGATCCCATCCAAGCAAATATTTAATAATTATGCATTCATTTATATCTTCTACAATACTAGAATCTTTAAGTTAGAAAGAATTTGTTTTACCGTCTGTAGTATCTGCCACTCATAATTGAGTCAATAAAGCTGAATCCCCTGTAGGACATAGTCACCACTTACACACCTGGGGTTAAAACCAACCTAATATTTAAATGTCCTTAATGCCTGAATTTTTCATGAAATTTGCTCAGATATTTAAAACCCCATTCCCTGTATGCCAAGGACGTACATTTTTCTCCCTGTCTGCCTTCTAAGTCCAACTGAGATTCATAAACTCTCGATCTTGGTGCCTCTAAAGAATTTGGTGAAATTTTGTTCAATGATGCCTAAAGTTTGGTGCAATAATCCAGCTACTGAAATGGTTACCCATACCAAGAAAATGATTAATTTAGTTCTAGAACTGTTTGAACACGAGCCTACAATTCATGTTTTCCATTTTTTTTTTCCATAGATGGTTTACATGTGTCGTGCGTTCCAATAACCACACTCTTTGTTAATTGCTGGGTTTATGAAATGCAACTCTGTCAGAACTCCATGGAATCAGTAATGCAAACCACAGGGCTTGAAGGCAATCAGCAGCCTGTATTCCTTGCCTAATCTCTTAAACTGCCAGTCTGGAGCTCTTCTGAGGTGAAAGTGTAAAATCAAAATTTTAAGATTGAGTTTGAGGACAATTTTGCTGCCAGAGAGCTGCTTAATGGTTTCTCGCATTGCCTGGGAAAATAAGTAAATTTCCCAGCTCAAAATTCAAATTCTATTTGTGAGTGTGGATGCTTGTCTGCTAGACATTCCAATGCAAAAAATTACATTGCTTACGGCATTTTTCTGACTGTCACTGAACTCATGCATGGAATATGGAAAACAGGAACATGGAATAGGAGTGTTGGTGTCTTATGTGAAACACAGAAAAAACAGATGCTTCCAAATAGTGTCAACAGAGTAAATTTCTTCTTCAGTGGCTAGTGTGAGAACAGAAATGAGAACACCAGTTTATAATGCAATGGACATATTGCCTGGGAAATCACTGGTCTCTGTTTCCAATACTGAGTCTGTATTTTACTGAAAAACTTTTTAGGAAAAGATATGACCTAGGGTCTTATCTCCCAGGCATGACTTGTGTGAACAGACTTTAGCCATTCTTCCTTTCATTTTCTCTCCATCTTGGATTCCTTGCTACACATCAGCCAAATTTCTGCAGCAGTGAACAACTTTCATTGCAAGAAAATAGAGTATAGATTCTTTCAAGGTACATAGCTAAGAAGTAGCAGACAAAGGTAGAATGTTTTCATAAGGTTGAGTCTCCTTTAGATGTGTGTTTAGCTCTAAATTATTAAACTTTTAAAAACTGGGATGTTGCCATGGTGCTCAGAGTCTGATCCTGTGACTTGTGTTAAGCAGTGTCTGAGAATACCTACTAAGCAGAGCAGAGCTCTTTTCTGAATCGTAAATGGCTTTAGGTGCTGAGCTGTGCAGAAGCAGAACTCACAGTTGTCATTCAATTCAAACTTTATATTCAAAACCTGAAATGCATATTAAATCAAAGCAGCAAGCATTCTGTATTTATGGGGAAAAAAGCCCTTTCATTTAAATGCCATTTAAATTCCTTTTCTTGGATTTTATTCAGAAAGATTAACCTTGAGTATTATTAGGTTTGACTGGGATCTTTAAACTGTAAAGTAGTGAAGGTAAGTCATATCACAAAAATCTGAAGACCTTAAAATAAATTATCTGTTAGCAGCTATAATAACCAGAAATCACGTTTTCCATCTATTGATTTTTTCAATATAATTACCAAAAAAAAAAAAAAAAAAAAAGTATGCTAAGAAAAATAAGCCAGGGAAAAAAATCAAATAGAAAACTCTAAAGTTATTGAGGAATTGATTCACATAAGAGATAGGAAGAAAAAGACCACAAATGTGGCCTAATGGAGAATTTCCAAATTAACACACACATCTTGCCATGAAAAAGACAAATTTCGGGAGCAACAGGACTTCCACTCATTTGACTTGAGCTGTTGAGACCTTAAGCGACTTTTAGTGGGAGTCCACCTTAGAATGTTCTTTAAGGCTTCCAAGAAATCATCCTTATATCTACAGTTTGGGATATTAAAAAACTGAAAAACACAGATTCTTTTCAATGGCAAAGGTAGGTCTTCTGAAGAGACAGCTAAAGCTTTTTTGCAGTTATTGATTTATTTGCAACAAAACTGGAAATGTGTTACAAACACCCACTTTCGCTACTGCCGTTTAAAACATCTTGCCATGATTTTCAGTTGTGAATTTGAGATGCAATGGATATATTTAAACATTTGTATTTGTTTCAGTTCTACAAGATGTCACAGAAACTCTCTTGCACTACACAACTGAAATAGTCATTTATTAGAAAACACCCTTTAAGTAGCAAGTACTGCTGAATTTCGGTATGTAATATGTCAATTGCTTTATTTTACAGAGTGATACACTCTCTCGAATCTAATAAACATGTACTTGAATTTTACAGAGAAATTTCACTTTACATTTTCAGAGAGCTTCTCATTTCCAGTATTTTTCCTGTGAATCCAACAAACCTACTTAACACAGAAAGTGACCTTTAACAAATAGCTTCTAAACCTTTACAAATATCATAACTGAATTTCAAAATCAGGAGGTCCAATTTTCCACATAATAAAGATTTTGGTGGCTGTATCTGAATCCTTTGAAGCTTTCCAAGAAGTTAAAAGTTGGGAGATAAAATTCCTCTTCACTTTAAAGCCATTTTCTTTCTATGTGATTGTACCATTTATTCTTCCTACACCAAATCTGTCTTATTAATGGTTAATAGTACTTGATGAATTTGTCATTAGATGTCAATTCAACAGCAACCAAATTCTAGTTCAACCACTATGGGTTTGTCATGATGCTTCAACTCCTTTTATTCCCTTGCTTTCCGACACAGAAAACCCTAATATCCACCCATATTCTTCTGTTAACTCAATGTTTTCAGGAAATGCGTTGCTGCATACTTAAGGGCCTGTAGGATTTTCTGCATTAGGGCAGATTACAATGCAAGTTTATATTCGTTTGCTCAGGCTCACAGAGATGTCGTGACCTCTCAAACTAAATGGGAAGTAAATGGCAAAGTATAGCACTAGACATGTCTAAGTAAGTAATTTGTTTCCCCCACTCCCCATTTCATTCCACTATCTCTTGCACAGTGAAACACTATGTTATCATAAGATAAAATTGTAATTCCGTAAATAATAAATGGATAGAAGGCTATTACCTTTGAAAATCTCTTGAGTGGAAATATGTAATGCACAAATAGAAACACATAAATCTCTCTGAAAAAAGAGTGGTCATACTGATCCCTTTTGGTCTTAAAATTCATGGATCAATCTTTAATTTTCAAGTGGCCTGCAGAGAGACATGCATTATGGATCTTCCCCTTTTCTACTGAGACAATGCTGCTCAAGTATTTTCCCCTATAGGACCTTTTCTTTCAGATCGGTAATCAGTGACTCAAGAGTTTGATATTTAAGCATGCTACCACATGAGGTAACAAATTCTAATTATGACTTTAAAAAAGAATTTATGCAGATTTTGTTTAGAAATTAGGACCTTTGCTAAACTATACTAATAACATAGTAATATTAAATATGTTCTTAATGATAAGACCTCCCACATGTTTTTGTGTTACAGCACTCGACCTTTGCATATCTGTTGATAAGAGACCTATTAGGAATCAAAATATATATTCATTTTGTAAGTGCACCATTAATAAAAAGCTCATTATCTTCCTTTGATTAAATGTTATTTAGGGCTCTAAGATCTCCTTGCTAGTGGAAACCATGTAACAAGAAGTAATTCCTTTGAATTATATTACAGATGCACCTCTGAGCAAGAACCTTTAGATACTGTAGATCCAGTCACCTACTGAATGTCCATGACATAAAATGCAAATCTGTAACAGTCCACATTGTAGAGATCATCTCCATATTCCTTGTTGAAACAGGAAGACTTTACAAGGCAGAAACTTGCTGAAGTCAGTTTCATGCCATTTGGCTCAGAGAGCTCACTGATAAACTGACTTTAAGAGACATGCAGGTGATGAGTGTATTCCCGCAGTTTTCTGAAAGAGCTCCTGAAATCTTCCATGACTCATGGAAAACACACAGTAATTACAGTGTTCCCTTCTCATCAGTTTCTAACCTTCAGCTTTTTCTTGGTTCGAAATAGCAATGTTAGATGCTGAAATAGCAATGTTAAATGCTGGAAAGGCAGACAAACTAGCCAGTATTAGATCTACCCTGATGACAAGAAAGAGTGCTGTTTCATGAATGTCATGAATACATGGCTTGTGCCTGCACTTTATCATGCATCAGTCAAAACACACGATTGCTTAACACAGGACAAACCACCGAGATATCTCTGTCTTCAGCAGTGATTATGATTGATTTTGTGTCCACACCGTGCAGTGCTTAGTCCATACATCATAACACGAACGTCTGCTTACTTTTAACATAATCTAAGACAATGTACCTCAAAACAGTACTTTCTTAGTTTTAAACAGAGCGACTTCTGATACACAGAGAACTCTACTTTGCAGTTACTCTCAATGACCTGTAACCATTATTTTCTCTAATTCTCCCAGTCCATAACCAAGAATTTGATATGGGTACAACACTGGTGTGGCATATTGATGGTATATATATTTTTGGAGGAGCATGATTCCAGTAGGACATGCATGGGAGATTTTTCTAAAACAGTATTTGTACTTACCTTGTGCAGTTGTTCTAAGTAGGTTTTCACCATCTGTTCAGTCTTTCAGTTCTCCTGAACAACTGTGGATCACAGGAGTTTGAATAAAGTAACACTGTATTTCTCACAAGCTGTACAATACAATATTTTTTAGCCATATCTTTAAGAGAGGACTACAGCACAAATTTTTGATACTTTGTGGTTATGATTCCATATTTACTATCTCCTCAAACTCTCTCATTTAATCATAGACTCATAGAATATCCCAAACTGGAAATGACCAGCAAGGATCATCAAGTCCAAGTCCTACACAGGACACCACAAGAATCACACCATGTGTCTGAAAGTAATTAGCCAAATGCTTCTTGGCCTCTGTCAGGCTTGGTGCTGTGACCACTTCCCCGGGGAGCCTGTTCCAGTGCCCAGCCACCCTCTGAATGAAAAACCTTTTCCTGGTATCCAAACTAAATCTCCCCTTAAACAAACCTTCAGGCCATTGCCTCAGGTCCTGTCACTGGTCACCATAGAGAAGAGATCAGTGTCTGCCCCTCCTCTTCCACTCACAAGGAAGCTGTAACTGCAATGAGGTCTCCCCTCAGTCTCCTCTTCTCCAGGCTGAACAGCCCAAGTGACCTCAGCCGCTCCTCATATGGCTTCACCTCCAGACCATTCACCATCCTCATGGCCCTGCTTTGGATGCTGTCTAGTAGCTTTATATCTTTCTTATACAGTGGCAAAGACTAATTGAATTAAGCTTCTAATCTGAATGAAGAACCTATGTTTTAAGCAGACATGGATGTTTGGAGATATGTAGTAAACATGCATGGGGACAATATCCATAGGCCAGCTTATCATGGTAAAGGAGCAATTCAGAGGTAGCACCCTTGCCATAATCTATGATATCCACATCACATTTTCACCTGTACTGGCGTATTGGGTTTGCATGGCCAAGCTTTGGTAGCGAGGAGGCTACAGGGGTGGCTTCTGCAAGAAGCTGCCAGAAGCTTCCTCCATGTCTGGCAGAGACAATCTCTGGCAGCTCCCAAAATGGTCAGGCCACCGGCCAAGGCTGGCCAATTAGAAATGATGGCAATGTCTCTGTGATAACATATTTAAGAAGGGAAAAATAAAAAGGTGTTGTACAGTTGTAATTGCGGTCAGAGAAGAGCAGAGTGAGAACATGTGAGAACAACTATGCAGACACCAAGGTCTAGAGAGAAGGAGGAGGAAGATGTGCTCCAGGCACTGGAACTCAGATTCCCCTGCAGCCCACGGCGAGGTGAAGACCTTGGTGAGGCAGCTGTGCCCCTGCAGCCCATGGAGATCCATAGGGATGCAGAGATCCAACTGCAGCCCATGAAGGAGACCCACAGTGAAGCAGGTGGATGTCTGAGAAGAGGCTGTGACCCCGTGGGAGACCCGTGGAGAGAAGGGCCCACAGCGGAGCAGCCTGTCCTTGAAGGACTGCATCCCACAGAAGAGTGGCCCACATCGCAGCAGTCTGGGGAGGACTGTTGCCTGCAGGGTGGACCCACAATGAAGAAGTTCATGGAGAACTATCTCCTGTGGGAGTCTCACACCGGAGCAGGGGAAGGACTCCTCTCCCTGATCAGCAGCACTAACAGCCTGTGATGAACTGACCACTCCCTGTTTCCCTGCACTGTTGGGGGGAGGAGATAGAGCTGGAAAGGAGGAAGGGGTGGGGAAGGTGTTTTTAAGGTTTTATTTTACTTCTCTTTATCCTGCTCTGATTTTGTTAGCAATAAATTCAATTAATATCTCTATTTCCAATCTGTTTTTCCCATTATGGTATTTGGTGAGTGATCTCTCTCTGTCCTTATCTCCACTCATGAACCCTTTGTTTTATTTTCTCTCTGCTGTCCAGCTGCAGAGGGGAGGGATGGAGCGGCTTTGGTAGGTGCCTGGCATCCAGCCAGTATCAACCCACTACGCCTGGTTGTTCTGCATTATTACCATTTCTGTAGCTCTGCTCTGTGATACACATTTCAACAAGAACCATGGTTTGTAAAAATGAGTTGTTCCAAAGGACGGAGATGAAGTGTGATTGGCAAATACTGTCACAAGCATTTCTGGTATTTGTAACTGCCTCTTCTGAGTCAGAAAAAGTAGCCACAAAATTATTCTGAATTAATGGATTTTTTTCCTTTTAAGTCTAAGAAGTGACTTGTATATGACTATAAAGACGGCCTACATGGTTGGAATGACATTTTAGAAGAACATTGTCATTTCAGCTACCATCTTTGACAATCTACTAATTTGGAAAGATTATCACTCAATTAAACTATGCAAATAAATTGACTCAAATTATGACTCAAATTTAGATTGTGTTGTGGTTAATTGATGAACTGACAGTTCTTCTTCAATCAGTCCATTATCAATAAGTTCGTAATTATGTGTACATGAAAGAGAGAAAACTTCTGAAATCTTCCTGTGGGGTCACATAGATTTGTTATTTTTCCAATTAAAAGATTCTTTCTGAGATTTATTTCACCCAAAGTTATTACATTATTTTTATCTACCATTGTACTTTACATACTTGCTACTCAACCATGAACACCTAACAAAACACAAAATAAGGAATGATTATTAAAAATTTTGCTCAAAATTCCACTTGCTTTATGAAAAAAGCCTTATCTAAGTATCTGTTATCCAGCTAAGTTACGATCTGATGATTTACATCTAATTCATGCAGGAAAATGTCCAGCTTTATAAATATTTATATCAAAGTAATAATTGGAAGACATGCAGAAGGTATATTTCATCTTCTTAACGGGCAAAGTTTCTTTTTTGTAATGGATCATAACATCTCAGTAGACAGCAAAACAGACAGAGTGTCTTTATTCAGAATCTATGAAACATAACTTCCTCTGCTTCTATACACCGTGCATATCAAATTTCCAGTTTTGCATATTTCTTTAAATTTCTTGCTATGGTTTTCACTATTTCTGATTAGTATTGCAGAGATAGATGCTTTGTATCTGCTGATGTTTTGATTGTAAATTATTCTAAATATCTAAGCAAAGTAAATAAATTTAAGTCTTACAGGCACAGGCCACATGATCTGTTGCAGGCTACAATGAAGTATTTGGATATGGTCACTCTTCTAATGGTTAAGACTTTTCTTCTTATCTTCAGCACAAATGGATGTACCATTAACATTTGTGATTTACTGTTCTATTTCCTAGGCTAAAGCTATATTTTACTTTTAATGACTCTTTTTTTGCATTTATGTTTAACCACATATGTTATTTATTAAGAGTGATCATCTTAGTAAGCTCTTTCAGCAGTCATGTCAAATTGAACAAGCCAGGCTTTTTTTTGGTAATTTTTCTCCACCAGGATTTTATATTCCTATCCCTATTCCAGTATCCTTCCATTTTTTAGTTTCACTTTCTTAAACTGTGTAGGAAGAATAAAATTACAAGGTAGTAGGACATCTGCTGAAACAGATTCAAGGTTTTTGTTTATTTGGTGAGAAGCCTCTTGGTATTTAAAGAAATCAGACGATGAATGTAAAAGAGCAGTGTTTCCATACACTTCTACACTGTACTTCGATGGGACTGATTTCAGTTGAACCTTCATCACATTTTATGGAACTGCTGCTTCTTAGATAGCTGTCTTTTCTAAAGTGATCTTTAGTATGCTCCATAAGAAAAAAAAAATCTTTTCCTTGCTCAAAAAAGAAAATCTGAAAAGAAATTTATATATATTTTCTGAATATTTCATTACTACCAGATCACAGCAAAGTAAAAATACAGAATTCCGAGGTATTTTTTAGTTCGGTAGGAGAGAGGATTAATGCTACCTAGCTTATTCTGGTAGATGTTGGTTTACCCTTATTTGAAAGATCTTAGATGAACCCTTGCCAAAGTCTCCCTGGGAATTCCCTTTCACCATTTTCACACCTGCATTATAGAAAGTTTGTTTACCTGTTCTTGTGGTGGGCTAGCCTTGCATAACAGTAAGATGCTTACCCACTTGTTCACTGACTCAGCAGGGAGAAGGGAGAAAATTGGATGGAAAAGGTCATGGGTTGAGGTCAGACAGGGAAATCAGTTACCAATTACTCTTGGGGGCAACATAGACTTCAGCAAAAGTAATTTATTTTATTGCCAGCTAAAACAGATTTAGGTAGTGAGAAAAAAAAAAAAAAGATTAAAATTATAACTTTTCCTCACCCTTTTCCAAGGCTCCATTTCACTCCTTCACTTCAGACCCCTACACAAACCCCACCCCGTCGAGCAGCACAGGGGATGGGGATTATGGTCAGTACACTGTAGTTCCTTTCTTGCCACTTCTTGCACTTTTCCCCTGCTCAGTCATGGGATTTCCACAAGCCCCTTCAGGAGATACCCACCTACTCCAACATGTGCTCTTTCCCAGGCTTCAGGAGAATCTGTGCTCTGGGGATGGTGCTGCAGCACCATTTTCTCTGACTTTGTTATTCCCCCACCTCTCAGTTGTTTTAATGTCTTAAATGGATTTCCCCAAGATGCCACCACCTTATCCGTGGGCTCAGCTGTGGCCTTTGGTGGCTGGAACCAACCGTGTCCTGCCCAGGTCTGGTCTTTCCCCACAGAACCCCACCTCCTAGGAAAACCTGGGAACCTACAACAAATAGAGTTTCTTTTCTCAATTTGAAATTGAAAGTTTTGTAATGAAAATTTTAAGTCCATTAGTTCTATTACTGCTCTGCACAAACAAGGTTGAGAAGTTACTCCCTCCCCCAGTCTTGTTTTCTAGATCTTCAGAATTCCACACCCTTTGTTTTTCCCAGAAATGTTTTATAAATCACAGTGCTCTCTAGATTCTTCAATTAATCTATGTCCTTCTGGAAGTGCAGTACACCATGGCCCACACAAGGCCTAAACTGAGCAAGCCAACTTTTATGGACTACAGCAACAGCATTTTTGGCAGCAAGCCCACTTCCCATCTTCCTACTTACCTCCTGATTCCCCTTCTGGTAAAGCAAGAAATCAGCTTCAGCTTGGGGTATGATACACCTTCCAAAACTGCTCTGAAGGAAAGAAAATTGTTTCCTCAGCTTTTATCTCTGCAAGTGATTATTCCTAAATAGATAAGATGCTTGGCTGACTCTCACACCTGAGGCTCCAAAAAGGGCAGAAAGCATTGGAACTGACAGGTGTCTATACTCCCAGAACTTCAGAATTAACACCACAGGTCAGCACATTAAGAGGCTGAATACTAGTTGATTTTATTATTGAAAGATTAAAACTAAAAATGTCCACTGTTTAAAATCTAAAATTCTTGGAGATATTTATATTTTCTTATTTTGAATATGTGCTATTAAACAATTCAGTCCTGGTATTCATGGGCAAGAAAGGTTGTCAGAAGACAAGGACATACGTAGAAGTAAATGTGTCAACATTTTAAGATAATAATAAATATTTTCAGTGTTTTGAATGAAATAATAGTAATAGAAAAACTAACAGCACGTTGAAATAGTTTGTAAAAAATATGTATAACATTACCAAACTCAATAAAGAAATATACTTGATTAAACCCTCAGAGGAAAATGTTGTGATATGTACCCTGTTACTCACTGAAGACATGTCTTTTGTTGCCTAGACAGACTGTCACCATGTTCTCATCCATCTTGGTTATTCAAAGGATGCAACAGAATTATTGATTTGTGTCCATTTTTGTATTCCTGTGCATAATAATTGCTAAGGAAGGTAAAATTATTTATCAAGCAGCTGCAATGTATCTTACTGTGTCTGACATTCACTGTGCACTTAAATAAGAAAATACCAAGTTATGGTATTCGGATTCCTTAATGTGATTATTACATTTTGTACACATTTGTGATTAGTGTTCACAGTGCTTCATTTGAAAGCAATGTGTATGGTGAAACTTCAAACACTATTCCGTATGTCTTTCCTAATTTAGCTCAACTGATTAATTGAGATTTTCTACACTATATCTTAACTGATAAGAACAATTGGTCTCTAAAGCACAGGTTTAAGCAACTAGGAAAGCAAAAGAATCTGGCTGTATGTTTAACTATTTATTTAAACTTCGTATATTAAAAAATATCTTTTTGGTAGTTTAAAATATCTGCATTGTTTTCTGCCATGATCAGTGCAAGTGCATATTCAAACCAAAGTAAATGGACAATTTACAAATTCTAATATTAAACAGTTCACAGGAAGAGCCACTATTAAGTCTTTAAAGTTCAGACTCTGCAATCTGGTATGTGCAACAGGTACACATTTTTGCAAATGAAAAATGGAAATTCAATTAATGCAGATTAGCAATACCCTTCCCTTCTTGTCTTACAGCAAGGAAGAGTCATGTTCCTGGACAATTTTAGGAGCACTTTAACACCTATGCAGCAGTTTTAAAGACAGAGCCTGCCTCTTGTCCTCAAATAGGTAGAGAAAGCATTACACACAATGCCATTTGAACATAACAAAAATTTTTAAGTTCCTCAATTTTAATTTCATTAACATTTTAAAATGGTAAATGTCTGGTGGTTTGCATTTGTGTGAAGGGAATAAGAGATGGTAGTTTAAAGTAAGGGAGATAAACAGACCATGTAGCTACATCACTTCTTGTAAATTGAAGCAGCCAAGACCATTCTTTGGAGCAGAGGGCTGCTGGCTGGTGATCACCATATGCACTTGGACACTGACCCCATGCTAACCAGCAACAAGGATGGCCCCAATCCTTGAGCCCTGTCCTGCTGGGAGAGGCTGCTGCTCTGCCCCAAACCCTTCCCACTGTCTAACAGGATGAACAGTCACCTCGCAGTGCAGGGTGCCGGTAACCTATAGATTTCCAAAAGCGATGTTTAACTTTTCATAAAATAGTTATGATGCTAACAAGCTTTTTAAGCAGACAGAGGTGATATTCAGCATAAGTAAGCAGTGACTCAGGACATTTATGCTTATCAGCCTCTGCCAAGTCAAACAAAAGACAGTGTTTTCACTGTTTTTTCAGATCAATATGTATTTCATTTCTGGAAATTGCAGGCCTACATCTCAGTAGTCATTGGTGAGGAATATGCAGTCCCAGAAAGGAAGGCATAAGGATTTTCAATATTAAATCCTATAGCTCTGAATTGCTCCTTCTTCTGTAGCAGTACTCTGGATCCCCAAGGGCACCACCAGCTCTGACCATCATGGACAGCTCTCCTGCCCCCAGGCCTCCCCTCATCCTGCCCACATCAAAGGTGCCCACACCATCCCCTCAGGTCCAGTAGCCCCCGCCACAGTGTTGCCATGGCAGGGCCAGTCTCCAGTTCCCCACAGCCTGGCTCTGCCTGGTCATGGATCCTGCTGGATCAAGCCCAGGCATGAGTCCTGCTGCTCCAGGCACACCCATGGACCCATGTCCTGGCCTGTCCCTGTTCTTGCCTATGCCCATCCCCGGGGAGGCGCCTGGGGCTGGTGCTGCCCAGGTGCCCTCAGCTGCCCTGCTTCTGGCTGGGGCTGTGGGAACATTGTTTTGTTGCCTCGTCAACTCTGCATGGGGAGCCCTGACCATCATGGACAGTACTCCTGTCCCCAGGTCTCCCCTCATCCTGCCCACATCAAAGGATCTGCTGTAAGATATTCCCAGAGTCTTTTCTCCAACCTAAATTGCCCCAGCTCTCTCAAACTGTCTTCATAGGAGAGGTGCTCCAGCCCTGTGATCAACTTAGTGGTCTCCTTTGGACTCAGTCCAACAGGTCCGTGTCTGTCTTGTGCTCAGACGCCAGAGCTGGACCCAGCAGTCCAGGTGGGGTCTCACCAGAGCAGAGTGGAGGGGCAGAATCCCCTCTCGCAACCTTCTGGTCACACTTCTTGCAATGCAGTCCAGGACACAACTGACTTTCTGCTCTGCAAGAGCATGTTGCCAAGTCACGTTGAGCTTTTTTTCCACAAACACTGCCAAGTCCTTCTCGGCAGGGATGCTCTCAATCCATTCTCCTTCCAGCCTCTACCTGTGCTTGGGACTGCCCTGAACCGCCTGCAGGACCATCTTTATGATTCCACCACACAGCTTGTGGTCGTCAGCAAAATCTCTGAGGGCAAATATGGATATGTTTTATATATAAATATATATATATACACATTTGTATATATATGCACACACACACTGCATTTATGTGCACAGTAAACTGTGCATCTCCTGTAGCATAATTATTGATTGGCTTCTAATTCTGGTGGACTTTTAAAGAGAAAGATCTTTGTTAAACAAAATTAAGTGAAGACTAATAAGAATCCAATACATTCAATATAAGCCACAGCTGTACAACTAGGGATAGTATTGTGTTAGAACTTGTGCTTCAAGCTGAGGTTATAATGAGATATTTTTAAAGGTAAAACTGTGTAACACATATTACAATAGAACTGTCTGGTCTGTTCTTCCCAGCTTATAGTCCTCTGAGGTTTTCAGTATCCTCAGCATGCATTGATCATTACAGCCAGTAAAAGCTGTGTTGGTTTACTGCTTTGTAAGGAGTTCTCAGCAATCTGGCTTTTAGGTGAAAGTGCTTGAATTTTTTTGGCTGAGGTTTTCATCAAAACAGTGACTCATCATAACAGAAAACCAAGAAGAAAACAGTTCATTACTAAGTGCGGGGAATCAATCATGGGTAGCGTGTTGCTGTACTATTTCCACATTTAACAATGAAAGTCAAGCAAAACCGTATTTTTATTAATGTCTGGCAATATGTAGTATTCGGACCTGTTTGAGGCTTCTTTTATGTATACACAAGTATAAGTGCAGTTGCAGTTCTGCATGTCAAATATATATAAATGTCAGCAAAGACATCTTTGCATGTGTTATGAGCAAAATCAAAACTCTCTTTTTAAGTCCTCAAGTATACATTTTTCTGACTTGCCACACATGCTTCTAAAACCTTAGTGTTTCCTATACTGAATATTAATAAGAATATTCATACTTACAGGGTGCAATGCAGTTAGAGATGGGTTTCTCTTTCTCAGGTAGTTTTCAGAGGTTCAGCATCACCATATAGGCTTTTTGTATGGTATCAGAAATATTTCCAATGCATGCTAATAAGTCTAAGTGTTTAACAGTTAATATCCCTTATTTGTTCCTGTCTCACTACACACACGCTCGAAACAAGAAACTGAGTTAGTCCAACTACTTGGCATTCCAAAATTCGCATTTGAAATTACAATGTGACAGAGCATGCACTGTCTTGACACTGAAGGGGATTTGGTCTTTTCATCCCAGTGTTCCCTGCTGCTTAAAATGAGTTCAAACTACTTTCCCCTTGGGCTGTTTTAACATGATCATTTTCAGACACTGTTCTTCCTGTCACACCCACAGCCTAGTCAGTCCTTTCATGCTAACAAAGCCCTATGCATTCATTTGCATGTAGAAGAGTATCAAATTACTCTACAATTCAAATATTTCAGAATGGGAGATAAGAAACATAAGTCATATTAAATACAGAAGGCAATTGTAACACATATAGTATGTGTGTTCATCACTTTTTTTTGTTATCCCAATGAAAATGTAAAATTCCTTTTCTTTTGTTATCTTCCAATTTAATCAATCATACCACATTTTTTTCTATTTTTTAAATTTAAAAATTAAATTTAAATCTCTTCCTGAAGAAGTGGCTTTAATCAAACAATGTAGCTCAGCATAACAGCATCTTCTCAATAGAGCTTTAGATTAGCCCTTTCTGTAAGGTTTCAGGTTTGCCTATCAGTTGGCATCAACTGACCAGCCTGAGTTAGGAGGATTGGTACCCGCTGTTCTCCTCTGGTTTTTTGCATGCATTACATGATAAATAATATAACTTAGAGACAAAAAGCATAATGTTGATCCCAGCCCACTAAAAGTAAAAATGAAATTTAGTAATTCACACTATTAAAGTAATTGGTGGATTCCCTATCATTAGATATCCTAAATCAAAACCATCAGATTTTCTGAAATTCATGCTGTAGCCATCCTAAATTATTGGACTCTGTAAAAGAAAAGATGACTATAAATATTAAATTTTTTCACCTTAAAATCAGAGTATCTCTTTTAATGTTCCAACCGTTCTTCAAAACAGTCTGTGAAAACTTGTTCATAAAAACTGCTTGTTGTATCTTTGCAACTCTTTTGGAAAAGGAAATGATTGATATTTGCAGCAACCATTTTGTATAGTTTGTTCTTATAAAAAAGAGGGAAGATAAATAGTGGAAATAACTTGGATCTCTGTAAGGGATCCATTCCAAAATACAAATCAGTGAAATACTAGAGTACCAACTCTACTAATTTGTCAAGTTACTCCATACGTAGTCTTCAGTTTGGAAAGGTCAGCATGAAGTAGACCTCTGTATATTGCCAGCAAAAATTAGAAGTGGGACAAGATAAAATGCAGAAATTGTTTTGTGTCACAACATATTTGGAACAACTGTAATAAATGTAAGCCGTTTGAATATTTGTAAGCTCACACGTGTTGACCTCAGTGGGACTGGATCAATAGCAGTAAAGCAGAACCAACTGTCCATTCCCCAGTGAGGCAAATGTTTCAGTTCCTGCTAAGCCTGCTGCTGCTAACCACTCTCCTGTGTTTGCCCTTGGTGTAGCTACCTCAATGAAACAGTATTAGAGAAAATTATTGTTAAAAAAATTTAAGAAACATCCCTCTGTCCTTTCAGGAGCAAATATGCTCTATCCATAGATATTTTACAAATTTTTGAATTAATAAATGGCTATATTAGATCTCAGCAGCCCATGCTAATACAGAGAAATAAGAGCTAGTAAACATGACAGATTTTGTCTTGTGCCACTGTACTAACACCCCTCTCTTTCATAGGCAACATCAGTTCAGATTTGACACTTGCCACTGACCTTGATCACTATGACTGAAGGCATAGGATTAGTTGTGCTAACAAGTAGTGGGGAAAGATCGGCATTGATATGTCAGCCACTAGAAAAAGGTTTTGGAAAAGTAAGTATCTCCTTTGTAAACCATGGCACAAACACTGTGTTTTCTTTGAGAAATAATGCAAAATTGTAAGCACAATTTGAATTTCATGTTCGGAAAAATAAGTGGTATGTAAAATGCTTTATGAAATGCCATGAAAGATCCATGTCAGTTGTCCAGTGGAGTCAGCTGAAATGCTTTCCTGTCTATTACATTTTTTTTGTCTAAGTCTGCCTCATGTCCCTACTAATCTTCAGGACTGAAGAGGCTGCAAGCAGGACCTTCTAGATATTCCTCCCAGATCTCTGTAATCACCCACGTCTCTTTATCTGATAACCACCTGTCCTGATTGCAGAGAGGCAGCAGAGCTTCACACCATTTTGGCGTGGCCAGGTCACTATTCTATACCACTGATGCCATTGCTGGGGGCATGGTTTCAGGGGGAAGGAAAAGGAATGTGCCCCCAAAAGTGCAAGCATTTTGTCTCAGTCTCTCCCTCAGGGAGGTTACCAGGATCAGCCCTGTGGACCCTGTCCTCTGTCGCTGCTTATCCCCTTCCCATCCTGCAAGATGTGGCTTGGAGATGTGGTTCTGAAAAGGCAGTGAATGCAGCTCCAAGAGAAGTGCTGAGAAGTGGTGCTGGTGTGGGAGGAAGCTGCAGAGAACAGCGTGGTGGAGGTGAAGCCGAGTCTGACCTGAGCCGAAGGCAGCGGAGCAGAGGCAGGTGGAGTGGGGTGGAAGCTGTCTGAAGCAGCAGTGCAGCAAGGAATTGAACCAGTGGTGTGTAGTGGTCAGGAAAAAAAGTGTGGTGAAGTGTGGATGATGGGGCTTTTGGGGATTTTTCCGTCATTGTTTTTCATTGTCTCAGGCTCTGGGACAGGAGAAGTGGCTGTGGGGAGAGCCTGCAATCTTGTCTTTGTCTAGGAAAACCAGATGGAGAGCATGTGGAACCATGTGGGAACAGCTGCCATCTTGTCTTTGGCCCATGGGCCATGTAGAACTAAGGTTGTGAACACCTTACTTTTTGTGTGTAAAGCACCTTCTCTTTTCTATATACTTTAGTTATCAATATTGCTGCTGCTACTACGAGTTTCTTATTCTTATTCATATGTTTGCTTTCAGTAAATTGTTATCTCAACTCATAGTCTCTGCCTTTGTCCCTCTCCTGCTGGAAGGAGCGTGGAGAAGGGGAGTGACTTATTTGGAATTTAAATTCTGGGTGGTGTTAAAACACCACACTATCTTTGCTCTGGAAAGCAAAGGGTTGAGGTCACACTCTCAGTACTTCTCACTGCAGTGGATGTTATTGTGGCTGCAGGAGGAGCAGGGTTCAATGCTTAGATTGTCTGTGGCTTTGGTGTGCTGCCAGTCAAAAAGCAATAATGGAAGCCCCAACAGGAAAACAGCAATTCTCCATAGTTTATTACCCAGTCAAATCTGCAGATAATTTCCTGGCATCAACCATTGGTATTTTCCTGGCACCAGAACTTTTTCCCTGTCAGACTTTCTACAAATAATGTAGATAAACAAGCTATCCCCAGAAAAGGGTCCAATAATGTTTCATAATGAAAAGTGTTTCTAAGTTATCCAAACCAGAAGATCACTATGCACCAGCTAAAATGAGATCTAAGTATTCATTCTGTAGTACCAGGCTGCCTTGTACCTGGAAGACAAAACAATTTAAATTTCTTTGTATTCTCTTTAGGATAGCACTACTATTTGCACCAAGATTTTTTGATATTATATATGCAAGGTATCATAAAATCACATAAAAGAGCAATGAGAAATCTTTCTGTTACTTCTCAAAACATTTGAAAATAAATTACCTTAAATATGCAGGGATGCACTAACATTTTATAAAGATCTTTTGGGCGCATTATCTACTATGATAAAAATCTACTAGATTTTTAAATGGTTATATACATTTTATTTTGTTATTTGTTTTAGCTGTTAGAAGCCCACTACCTGGTAGCTGCAAATGTTACATGCTACCTGTAAATTTTGATAATATCTGGACAAGACAAAAGTTGCACATCCTAAATCCTCCAGTTAATAAAGAGACATGTCACAGAACCACCAGTCAGAAGTCTGACCATGCATTTCTCTTCCACATATAGATTATTCAGACTGGAAAAACTGGGCACTTGACATTCCAGAAAGAAAAGCTGTTGTTGAAAACGAAGGATTCCCAAAAAGAAGGGTCCAAGAAAAAAAAGAAAGTGAGAAAATGCAAGCAGCAGCCCAACACAAACTGGCAAAACTTTCTGCCTAACTGTCCCAGCCCAGCAATGGTCTGCTTGCTGGGATGGGCACCCAGTGAGCAAAGCAAAATAGTGAGTAGATGCTTGAGATTGCCAAGTAGGGTAAAAGCTCTCATTTTTTTTCTTCTCAAGTGAACCATAGTACCCAGAACCAATCTGAACTCTTGTTTACTCTATTTGTGTAACAATGATTTTAAGGATTAGTACAGCTTCAGAATATAACTTTAGAACATTACTGAAAATGTTCTTTTCAGAACAGAAAGGCTGTTTTTACAGCAAAATTACAGAAAATTACAGAAAGGCTGAGAAAAAGAAAGAAAACTAAAATTTTTTAAGTGCCTACTTTTACAATAAAAGGCTTGATACAGACTTTGAGATCACTGAAGCCCACTATTTTGCTTGGCAAAATTCCAGGTATAAAAGACTTAAAGTGGATATAGGATCAATCTCACTGGAATGTCTTAAGTGATCTCTCTCTCAAACTCTAAAGGAATAGTAAAAGAGAATGATAGAAGAGCTGTGGATTTTAAGAACAGGACCACAGAATAATCCTCATCCAAGCTACTAGATCTACTAACATACAGGGTTTTTTCAGTTTCAGAGGTTGAATCCTCTGTTTTTGAGATTTGTGGAGGAAGGTGTGCAAAGTTCCCAAGTTAAGATATATTCAGGAAGATAAGTTTTTAAAATGGCTTTAGGTTGATTCACCAATGGTCAACCTCAGTTCTTTCTGAAGTTATCTGAATTGTAGCTTACAGTGGCCTGAAAAGTTCTTCCTATGAATATGAACACAGATAATCTGACATAGTTTTACTGAGGTTAGACAGGGAGGCTAGAATCAAACTAGCTTATGGTAGTATATATTGCTGGTTTTGAGAGATATAGTTTATGTCTAAATGAATACCAGAATACTACTTTTACAAAAGCTATTTTCTATATTATGAAATTTGTATTTTGACAGCAGAGTCTTTAGGTCTCATCAGTATATCTAGATTTTTTTGTGCAATCCATGAGTAAGGACTTCATTAGTGGAAACAAGTAAGCTAATAGGATGATTGGAAAGCTAAACAATATTAATGTCTGTAGGTTATACTTTATATCCTGTCCCCTTCTGAAATGCGCTTGAAATATAGGCCTGAAATAAACAGAAGTGTTCATTTCACAGATATTTTCCTGGTGCTTGGCACCTGAAATTGATCACAGACATCAAACCTTTTTAAAAGACAGTTGGA
The DNA here is from genome assembly GCA_013397975.1 of Machaerirhynchus nigripectus. Classification (NCBI taxonomy): domain Eukaryota; kingdom Metazoa; phylum Chordata; class Aves; order Passeriformes; family Dicruridae; genus Machaerirhynchus; species Machaerirhynchus nigripectus. Next base: position 461,230 of record VZRQ01009384.1, on the reverse strand, counting down.
AGACATGATAGTGATGTCCTTTTATCAGTAGTTGAGTGGCTAACACACTTAACCAGTATGTCTTTATTTGAAGAACATACATCTTGATCTTGCATAGTCATTAGACTGTAAACTCTTATAAAGAAAAGCTGTTAAAAATTCCTGAAGAATCCAGTATCATCAGTATTTCCTGGGCCAAAGGAAAATCAGGCTCTATTCTGGCAATTTAGGGCATTCACTTGAAAGAAGAGACCTGAGTTGTGAGCCCTCCTTTAATGATAGCCTCTGTATTAGGGGTTAAGCATTTGCTCATGTGAGAGGTGGAAGTGCATTGTCTTCTCTAGAAAGTGCCCTAATCGTGAGGCTACAAGTCACACACCTGGTCTTTTGGCTGGCAGACATGTAACAGCTGCAAACAGTGAAAGAGATTCAACAGAAGGGATTCTAAGGAAACCTTATTGTAGAAGACAATGAAAAGACTGCAGTGGTAAGTGTTTGCAAGTCTAGACTAGTGTTTGGTTGACTTTTCTAAAAATCAGTAAATACATGTAAAAGTTGTGGACACTATATTCCAGATCATAGAGGCTACATGGCTGTAACTGCTGCCACCACCACACATATCCTATGGAAAGGAATGCCTTTCAAGGAAAAAGTTTTTTAGGCTTTAGAGAGTCTTCCCTGTGACATGGGAACCAGTTGCTGAAGACTGGAAGGAGACAAAGGAAAAGACACAGCCTTGTCAGTGTCTCACCCCGTCCACGTGGATGCCATTGCTAGCTGCTCTATCCTTCACATACTGCAGAGCAAGCCTGCGCACCTCCCGCCTGGCTCCTGCCCCTAAGCAGCAACAGGACTGTGCAGTTCCAGGCACTTTCCTGAAATTGTGACAGTATCAAAAGATACTGGAAGCCCAGGGATTACTCTCTGAAACCGTCTTGAACTGACTGCTAATTAGTGTTTTGTCTGATAGCCCTTTCATAGCTGGATGCAGCTGGATGGAAATAAACCACAAAGGGAGCACATTTTTGTTTATCATTAATTTTTACTTAGTTTTGTATAGACTTGTGAGACCCTGCAGTAATCTTCTTAATTTGTCACACATTGTAAATTCATTTAGTAAGTTTATTCATTCTAGTAGTCTTTCTTTGTTACTTCTTGCAAGTATAACCAATTTAATACTTTTTATAATGAGTTGGATCATGTGATTTTGCTCAAAATAATCTGGTGAGCTTCTACTTAATTATAATATTAGAGATCCCTAAAGTTTATTTTTCAATTTTCCAATGCCCTGAGGGCATTTTCCAAGTGGTAGAAAGGCAGGGCTCTGGGAGAACTTGTTCTGATTCTCTGTGATGGTTTGACCCTGGGTTCAAGGGTCAAACAAGAAGACGTTCTTTTTGAACGTTTCCCTAAAATTTGGCTCAAACCACCACATTCTCAAAATCAGGCCAGCCCTCCTGTCACATTTATGTGAAAAAATAGTTACTTCAGTTTACAAAATAAACAATCAGAAATACAAACTTCTCTCACTCTTGCTTTAATGTCTGCATCTGTATTAGATCAAAATCAAGGTATTTACCTACTGAATGATAGTTTCTGGGCCAGGAACAGCAAGGTGTGTAGGTCAGCTGGAAGTGTAGGTATACAACACCCTAAAAGTTTTAAACCCCATGAAGCTCTGTATTTTAGGTACAAATATCAGTTGTTTTAAAGATTCTTCCTCTTTAGGCAGCAGTAGGTTTACCTTTTTTGTGAGACAGCCAGTGCATCCTTTACTTCTCTCCTAGTCCTCACAGGCTTAAAGCTTATTTTGTTCTTAACAGACATTTGAGACATCTTTATCAGCAATTTAAAGAATCAATGTTTTGGCAATATCCCTTGCAGTTTAGCTACTGTCTTGCTTTTGAGTTCAGGTGCTTTAGAATATCTCACTACCTAATGACTGAATAACACAATTGCTTTTACCTGTGAGTTTATCTCCTTAATCATGTTTTAGTGGGTGAAGTATGGTTGTCTGCTAGGCTTTAATTCACCTCCACCAACACAATATTCTTCAGAAAAAGCTTGCTTTTGCCCTGACAAGGATCTTAGGACATGTTAATACTAGCTCTCTGACAGGAGCTAACAAAAAGACTTCCGAGTGAAGCAGTTCCACTCTGCAGGGTAGACTCTTATCATCTTGAATGTGTGATCAACCGTGACTCCAGAATTTCAATGAGGAAATAGACTGTCACAGAGCTGTGCAAGGGGCTAACCCTGGCCATGGGGGTTGAAAATCTTCAGTTCAAAGGACCTGTGCTTGTCCAGAAATGAGTCATTCTTCTCAGCTGAACTGCAGCACTGGCTGTAGAGTCAGCTGTGGGATTGCTGCGGTGGCAGCTTTGCAATGTGACTCTAATATTTTCTACGTGGATAACTACATTAGGAGTGTTCGTGGAACTACAGCTCACTTTTGGAAACTGGGGGCTCTGAAATCATGCTGAGGTCACTGATAGCTCATATGTACTTAGTTTCTCCCTCTTGAACAGAAGAATGACTGCCAAGTATTGGGGATAGCTCTCACTGCTACCACAAGCATTGGCAGATGAAAAGGTCTTACAGAACTATTTGAATACAAATGCAGTAAATAGCAGAAGAATAATTTTGGCCTGCAGCACCCAGTGGAAGAATAAAGAAAAATAAATTTAGAAGGACAGACCCAGGGCAGTCATTGCTAGGCTTCACAGCCACTGTCAGTGATGGCTGTAAATATACAAGGAACACATGAAGGACCCTGTGCATGTACACTGTTCCTAGGACACCCACTGAAAAAAATTAAGGTAACAGAACCCAAGGCAGAGCTTAATCAGGAAAGCNTTTTTTTTTTTTCTTTTTTAAACACAGACCAGACCTGAATGCCTGTAGAATACCTGTGAAGAAGGGACTGCTTTCATTTATGAGGAGTGTAATTTTATGGCCTAGACTACTGGTCTTTTTCCATTTTTGGCATCTTTTTACCTAAAAACCTGTGTTTATCTGTTTTGACTCCTGAGGTACCAGATTATTCCTTTTTGCTTTTTAATTGGATTGTTTTTATCTGATACTGCAATAAATTATTTTGGCATAAATACAGTTATTGAATTCCTTTTTAGCTGGGCATTGACTTCATATAGTAATTCACTAAACTAATAGTATCTGAGGAAGTAAAAAGAATAGCATAGTCAGACTAGCTGCTTCTTAAATTAAAACAATTTCTTCTTAAGCCTAAAGCAAAGCATAGACTATAGGGAAAAAACTGCCACACAAAGGAGAGACACAAAAACAAGAAGATACCTATTGTTTTCTGGGCCATTAGTTATTTTCCCTTTTCCCAATATATACACAGAAATTTTGAGTAAAGTCTATTTTCTACTCCTCCCACCCTGGAATTATTTATTCCTTCTATCAAAGATTAATTTCTAGTCCCTGAGCAGCCTTTAGCAGGTAAAAGCACACAGTAGAACACCAGTACTGATGAAGAATTCGTATGGAGCCACAGTGAGCAACTCACAGGAGTTCCAGCTCTTCACCCCAGACTGAAGCTCTCTTCCTTCATTTTTATAGAGGTTTTTTAAAAACAAACCTGATAACAGAACATGTCAAATCTATCATCTACCAAGTTACTGATGTAAAAAATAAGACTTTTCCCACCATCAAGTGATCAAACTAAATTCCTGCAAATACTAAAAACATCCCATAAAAATTGCAAAGAACTTTGGTGAACAGATGAAGTCAGTGTTGGGTAATTGATAGTTCCAATTGCTACTTATCCTTCCCCTTTGTGTCAAACCAGAATAAATTTCTTGTGAAAGGTCAGAAGGCAACCAGATAAAATCAATTCTAAGGAATGGGGAACCTGATGAGGTTAAGAGGATTTGAAAAAGATCCACTATTTCCAAGTGAGAAATTTCTTCTAAGGTGCCTAAGAAAGTTAACAATTTGAGGATTGCAGCACAGTCTCTTGGCTAGGGAGGAAGTGGTGTCTCTTTTTAAGCATGCTGTTAGTAATCATAAGTTGAGGGGGGAAATTCCCAACTTTTAAACAATTGGAAACTTCTTCCTTAAGTAAATAAAATCTGATTTATAAATTATAATGTGACTTCTAAGCAGAACATAGCCTACAGTCCTAAATCAGGAATGTGGATAATTTGTCCTGTTTCTGTCAAAGGATTTTGTCTCTGTCCAATTGGATGCAGCCATCAGATTCACATGCCCAAAGCCATGCACCTTGGGAGAATGAAAAGTAAGCGAGTCGATGCAGAAATTCTATAATTGGTATCTGGTCTTACTGAAGTTGCCTACTTCCAACCCTGTGACATATTCCTTGCAGTAAATAGACTGTATTTAAACCAGGACAGCCTCTCTGCTTAAACCAGGAAATTTGTAAACCAGAAACAAGGGCAGCTGGCAAAATTTACAGATTTTTTTCCAATGCCTTATTTTATGGGAATATGTGCAGATTTCTGTTAAATTAGGGGTTGCTTTTAGCCATCAGAGACTAGATTTTTTATGATAACATATCCAAATCTGTGTTCAGTAGAAACGCATAACCTCAGTAGAGTAGAATATGGATTGATTATTTTTTCCATCAGATGCATTAGTGACTTGAGAAAACCATATTATCTACTAAGAGCGATTAAGTTCTCTGTGTCTTACAGAGAACAATTGACTAGTTTGGTAAGACATCCACCCTCTCTTGAAGAGAAAGAGCTGGTACATTATTTAGCACAGCTTTAAGCTTATTCTTATGTACCTACCAAAGTTCCTAGTTTGTTAAGAAACCTCATTTTGTCCCTTCCTTAAACCTGTCTTCCCATATTTTTCTTGCATTTAAATGTAGAAATTGCTGTTTATGGTAGAAAAGGGTACCAGCAGAAATGAGCTTAAAAGAAGATATAAAGTTATTTTTCCATTATGCATTTAACATTCAGCAGTCTCTCTCAGCTACACACATGCTTCTTATAGGTTTCTCAGGATACAGATTAATACAAGAGGATGAAAAAGCAGTTTGGTTAGCAGAAGACAGGCAGCAGTGTAGAGACTAAACATAAGAAGTCCATTTCTTAAATGTATACACACACACATATATATATATTTAAAGGAGAAAAAAAAAAGTGAGCAAAGTGGAACATTTTAACTCTTCAGCAAGTTAGAAGACTGTTGACTCTAGCTGAATGCCAGCTGCCCACCAAAGCCACTGTCACTCCTCTCCTCAGCTAGACAGGGGAGAGAAGATAAAACAAAAAGTTCATAAGTTGGGATAATGGCAGAGAGAAATCACTCACTAGCTATGTCACAGCCAAAACAGAGCTGGCTCATGGAAATAAGTTAAATTTATTACCAACTGTAATCAGAACAGGATAACTGAGAAGAAAAAAAAACTTAAAAACACCTTCACGCCACCCCTCCCTCCTTCCTGGGCTTAACTTTATTTTTCATTCTCTATTTCTTGCCCCTGAGCAGTACAAGGAGACAGGAAATGGGAGAGTATGGTTAGTTCATCACATCGTTCCTGCTACTACTTCCCTCTTAGGGAGAAGAGTTCTTCCCCTGCTTCATTGTGGTGTCCTTCCCACAGGAGACAGTCCTCCACATGAGGACATGAGTCCTTCCCTTGAGCTACAGTTTGTCACAAACTGCTTCAGTGCAGGTCCCCATAAAGTCACAAGTCCTGCCAGCAAACCTGCTCCAGTGTGGGCTCCTCTCTCCATGGGCCCACAGGTTCCACCAGGAGCCTGTTCCAGAGTGGCTTTCCCACAAGGTCACAGCCTTCTTTCAGGCATTCACGCACTCCAGAGGGAGTTCCTCCATGGGCTGCGGGTGGGTCTTTGTTCCCCCATGGCCCTCCATGGGCTGCCAGGGCACAGCTGCTTCACCATGGGCTGCACCACGGGCTGCAGGGGAATCTCAGCTCCAGTGCCTGGAGCGCTTCCTACCCCTCCTTCTGCACTGACCTTGCTGTCTGCAGAGCTGTTCCTCTCACATTTTCTCACCCCGCTCCTCTCTGGCTGCAATAACATCTGCACAAATAATGTGGGTCTTTTTCCCCTTCTTGACTATGCTATCCCAGAGGTGCTACCACTGTTGCTGATGGGCTCAGCTTTGGCCAGCAGTGGGTCTGTCTTGGAGCTGACTGGCACTGGCTCTGTTGATATGGGAGAGGCTTCTGGCAGCTTCTCATAGAATCCACCCCTGTATCCCCACTGCTACCAAAATCTGACCACACAAACCAAATACAAAGACACATGGAATTATTTTTAAAAGTCACTAGTCAAGATGACTAACAGCACGACCTGGTAATCTGATATATGAATTGAAATTTATATAATGGAAAAGGAAGAAGGATTAATGAAATGGAAATCATTCTAAATTACTTGGAATATAAATTAATTTAATGATCAATCTGACATAGTCTGATGCCTCAACATTTACTTTTTTGAAAAAGATTTAAGTTCCAAAAAATAAGTGCCTAAATAAGTCTGCCAGAGGAAAAAAACCCAGTCTATTTCATTTTTTATGGCAGAGAAATACTCAGCCTCCTTAGTTTTTAAGACCAGCACAAAATTAGATCTTCATCCAGAGTCAGTGGAATGCAGTGCTGGTACATGACAGCAGTTCCAGCAGACTGGAGTACATCTGCTGCACTGGCCTTGTGCCTCAGCCAAAGTCCAGTGTCAATGACAATACTCTTATTAAAGGGTAAGGATGCCAGAAAAAAAAGAGAAAAAGCATTGCTTAAAATTTTAAAAACTTGTATTGATGACAATTTCTTTTTCTTTTTTTTTTTTTTTTTAGTGGGCTTCATAAGAGAACTTTTGCAAACATTAAAGGAGTCAATTAATAAAGTAAATATTGCAGTTACTTAGTACTGGCACAGGTCTTTCATGGTGTGGGCAGTCTGTTTGGTGAAATGATTCCTAAGGTCCTCAATAGATGTCCATTCTGCATCTAAAATATTTATGTTTTGTTCTGTTGTCATGAGCAAGTTATGTTTAACACAAGGTATCTGAGGATGAAAAAGAAAATTGAAAATACAGAGGCAAAGTTTTGCATAATTCATTTAAAAATTATTTTTTAGTAAATCACTTCAAATTCATCAGGCTATGTATTTAAAAATAAAAACTTAGTGTAATTATATTTGAGGAACTCTTATGTAGTTGACATTTACGTAGTTTGGAAAGCATTATTGAGTGAAGTTTCTCACACAACACTTCTAAAAAACTTGTAAAACTTCTAAAGTTTTTACTTTAACAACTTCTAATTTCCCGTCTGTTTACAGTGCACTAAATTTATAGAAATGCATAGTAATTTCTTTTTTTTTGGTAAATCTCTAAGTTTGACTCACCCTTGAGATGTCAAGGTTTAAAAAATTAGATCAAAATCCTGTAAAATGAAGATCAGAAGGCTATATTTTTGTTCAGTCATTAAATAAAATTAGTATGATACTGACTGAACTGGGACAGTGCTTAAACATAGGTAACAGTGGTATAATCTATCCTTAAATTTCATCTGCTCTGAAAGAGATTATATAATCATAGAGTTAGATCCTAGAGCTTTGGGATGAGTTATTTGGAAAATGAAATAATTGCAAGATGAGTCTGCACTTAATACTCTGTTTAGGAAAAGAATGAATCATCATCCATTTGCTCCATGGGTGAACTGAGCTTTTCAATGGTTGAGATTAATACACCCCAGCTCCTGACATAAAGCAAATCCATTTGCTCTGGCACAAATGGCAAATAAACTCCATCACTATGAGCAGATTTGACAACATTTGCTGAGCTTTTAACATTTTCGTTCTCATTACTCTATTTACTCTTACTGGAGCTGGTCATGCACTGGAAATGTTTTTTCCCCCCACAAACTTGCTAAGTGTTTGCCTGCTTTTTAAATTTTCTGTCTTTTGATTTTCCCTACCTTCTGCATTTATTATGCACATCTCTAAGAGACCTATGAGGAGTACAAACAAATTCTGGCAAATCTCCAAAAAAGAAACTTTTGGGAGCATTTAATTCCTTTGCTAACATTAAGAAGCAAGGAGAAAGGGTAAGTTTTGAAAGTTTTGAAATTCCTCATGATCTGAAGGTTTTAAAATTTAGGTTCATACTGGCTTTTCTAAATCTTATGCATGCGAATGCTCATGGTGGACTATGGATATTTTAGGAGTCAAAGCGCTCTTATCTAAATGAAAAACTGTTAATTTGGAATCCTTTTCACTGAGAACTTTGAGAAAAAAAGACTAAAAAAGCTGTTACTGTTCTTTATTCTTCTGAACTCGAAATCTGTCTCCTATTATGCATTAAAATACTACATTTAAATATGCTCAGTTTTGATCCAAAAAATTGTGAAATAATTTATAACATTGTGCCATGATTTACTGCTAATAAAATTATAACGTGATTTGCAAATTATTTTTTGTCTTATAAACATCTTTTTTTTTATCATTCAGCAATTTTTCGAGAAAATGTTTGTGCTATGATCCAGTAAGACTGAAACATATGTGAAGTATTGATTCTATGACTTCTTTAAAAACAGACAAATCTTTATGAGTGGGATGAATACCACTTCATCTGCTGAACTAGAATATACATTGTTGAAAGAAAATATTTTTCATGGGTTTTTTTTTGTTTTGATCCATACTGGTGATGACACCTGCATTTAATCCTGAGTTAGATACATAGAGGATTCTTAAGGCTCCTACTGAAATGTTCTGCCTAAAATAGTTCTAGATAAAGAAAGTGGAGATATTTAGGTTCTTTTAGTATTCCAAAGTTTCTCTCTTCAAAGGTCCTGGAGGGTAATGACTTCTAATCCTGTATTTAGCACGTAGCACTCTTCTTAAATTGTAAGGTTGCTAGTATAATACACTTGAAATAGGTTTTTAATATACAATCATATAACTTTATGCTTAAGAGTATATTAATTGATAAAGGTGCTGTATAATGTCACACCTTTCCCCGTGTCACATTTCATCTTGAACAAAATTGCCATAATGCTTGATTATGGTTTGGAGAGTTAGTTGAGCTCTTTCTGACCTTTTAATATCATCAGGTGTCTTGAAACTTGTTTAGTGGAAAATTTTCTTCTCTGTTCAGTTTGTTGATGAGTTGGATGTCCTGTAGTTTTATATATTTCATTTTAAGATTGCCAGATGAATACCATCTGTGAGGGATTTATCTGGAATTTTCCATTTATACTTCTATGCTTCTGATGAGTAAGTGGGAACTGGCTAAATTCTCAAGAGTTACACATTGTAAATTTATAAATAGGCTTATATTAAATCATTTGCCAAATTTGCCTCATTTCAGGTTTTGCAATACTGCAACAGACCGATGGATTAATAAGACATAATTTTATCTTGTTGTCTGGATTTGGGCTTTGTGTACGTGATAAATAAAATAATTGAGATCAGTCAATTATCTTCTTTGTATCCTTCTTAAGGAAGCAAAGTTAACTAAATCAAGCTGCTAATTTAATTAATTACAGATAAATATTCTCTGAACAGAAGTTAAACCAAAACTGGATAAAAATCTATGAATGCACTGAAAAAAAACCCACCAACAAATCCCACAAAAAAACCACCAACCCCCAAAACAACCAACCAACCAACCAACCAACCAACCAACCAAAGACACCCCACCAAATCCCCAAAACAAAGCAAAACAAATCTGCAGGAAAGCAGAACTATCTTGTATTACCAGCTTTCTTGTATCCATACCTACAACCTTCCCTTTCTTTGCTTTCTAATTCTGATGAAAGTTCACTTGCTAAATGAAATGGTAAAAATAGCTTGTTATATTCATTATACATTTTCCTATGTGTGGTAGGACGTCCCCCCTCTCTCATGGCTGGGGCATTTGGAAGAGATAAGTCAGGCCAGATTAATAACCCAGAAAGGAGTCAGAGAGCCTAGCAAGGGGTCAGAGGGCCCAGCAAGGGGTCACCTCCAGGTGCCCGAGAGTCTGAGTCCCAGCCCCGAGTACACATCTTGGTATGAGAGCAGATGTGGAAAGAGATAAAAGAAAATAAACATCGGTGACCAAAAGACATGGTTCTTATGTCTATGAAAGTTCACACAAATTATCACAAAGGCAGAAGTCTCTTACACACTCCTTTGGAATGTGCGAGACGATTTCTTCCCAAAGCTAGGATGCAACTTCATCGTTACTTTACCAGAAATTGAGGGAAAGGATTTTGATGTCTGCCCCTTCAATAATTTGGTGGTAAGAAACATTGGATCCTAACTTATACTATTTCCTAGCTAGTTGTAAATTTAATGGTACCTTTAACCCCACATGTATAATACTAGTATTCCCTTATTGTATTATCCCTGTGTAGTAATAGTCTGTTTTAAGTCTTATGTCTGTTAGTTTTGTGCCCATTAATAAATAATTCATTCTATAATAGACCGAATCAGCCATTATTAAAGAACTTACGAATGAGAGTGGGTCTTGGGGTACTGGCCACCTCAATAATGTGATTGCCTGCTGCCAGAGGCCTGGGCAAAAGGCAGGGACTTATTTAAACCCACATCATCCATTCATAACACTATGTGTAATATAATCTTCTTATTTCTAGCTTATGTCCTTTCATCCTCTAAACAATTTTATTCTCATTTGGATATAGTCTTTTCTTCATGCATTTGGACATTTACTTACATCTTAGATAAACTATATGTATGCATCTCTCATCTTTTTTTTCTCAAATAAATTCTGTCATTTTATTTTCAGCATGTTCTCTCTTTCTGTCTCTATATGCCTGAAGTAGAATACATTTTGTCATGCAAACGTACACTTTTTGGAAGACTTATTTTTCTGTTCCTTCATCTGTTATATAATGAGAAAATCCTCAGGACTCTATTGTCATACACTACTGAAATCTGTTGGAATTCATTTGTTGTAATGTACAAGATAGATGCTTACGTCTAATCTAGTTACTGACTTCATATCCAGTGGAGAGAAATCGGATTTTGCATAGGATGACTCATCTCAACCAAAGATAGGTACTTGCAGGTCAGATGAATAAATGCTGTGAGAGCCCGTTTCAACCTCCTGACTGTAAAGGGTGTCTGTGGTGACTGGACTAGACTCAGAGATGTGATTTTTGCATGCCTAAAGCTCCATGAGACTACCAGCTTCTCTAATTTGCTGTGCTGAATAATTGGCACATAACTATGAACTGAAAGATTAGCTCAAAGAAGAGTCCTAGAGTCTGGAAACTGTAAATCAATTATTCTAAACCACATATCACCTTCTTTGTACCTCAGTTTGTCCATTAGTTCTTCATCTTCTTCTTGTCATCCTTCAAGGGAGAAATTTGTATTAAAGGGAGACTTGCATACTGGGAAAGGACGGTGGAAACAATAAGCAGAAAGGAAAAAAGTAAAAGAAAGGTACAAAAATTATTTAGCATCATGTGAAAAGGAAATCAGAAAGCCACATAAACAGAGGTTTTATATGAAAGGGAACAGCCCTAAATCTTGGAGATGATGTTGAAAGAGAAATTCAGGCTTATTGATTGCAGTAAGGTTGGAGACAACAGGTGAATAGAGACTGTGCTATGATCACAGAGAAGGTTTTTGTGGAAGTGTTTGAGCTACCCTCAATGGATAAGCTGTAATATAAAGGTCAGAATCAAGAATATAGGTAGAACTTCAAACATAAGCAAGCAAAATATAGGGTCTGGTGTTTACCTCTGTGGAGAGGAGAAAATTATAGTTATGTTATAGAGTCACAACTTCTCTGTCAGTTTTGTTAGCATCACAAGGAAGAAAGAAGATAACAGACATTCTAGACTGCATTTTATTCTTTGCTATTCATTTTTATTCCAGCATCTTTTCTGTGTTCAGCTGCTATTTTATACTTTATTATTTTGTTTAAAATTAGACCAAATTAATGATGAAGGAGATCTTTCAGTGAAGTTATGCTACCTTCCATGGCATTTACGCTGAGTTACATTTCGGTTACTTCTTTACAACATCGCAAGAATGCTAATATGAACTAGAGCTGTAACACATATAATTTTATTTGATGCGTGTTTTGATGAACTAAGAACTTGTAATGCGGGTGTTATAAACCCAGTTATAGCATAAGGCAGAGTTTGTTTTACACCTGGAACTCACACTGAACTTTCCTGAGGTCATAGGCTCACCAAGTTTATGAAACTATTTAATGTCTTGAAAGGAAATAAGTAAGTATTGACAGTACTGATATATTTTTTTAACTGAAGGTTATTTATTTGATTTGTATATATTAATGACTAATCTGTAAGAATTGTCTCTACTTAAGAAAATCAGTGTTTATTCAGTTGTATGAGTGGAGAGACCAAAACTCTGTTGAAATCAGGGACTTACCACAGAGATCAACCATCTGCGAGTTGGACCATAAACGGCCGAGTCTTTTGCTGTGCCTGGGGTAGTCTGAAGATGATCTACAGTGACTTGTGCACTTACTGATGCCCACTTCCCTTCTGGATTACATGGCAAGCTGTTGGCAGTGCAGGAGTCTTCAGGGCTGGCCTCTACAAGGAGAGGGTGTAGCCACTTCCATCTGGACCCGCCACTGGCTGAAGCCCAGTACATCATCTGAGTGTTGTTACGTGGAAACAAGCTTCGTGCTGACAGCCTGTGTGCGTTCAGGTGCCCCGTAATCAAACCATGAAGCCACAAGGTACAAGAACTGGTGTCCACAGGCCAGCATACAGAGATCAGATAGAGCCTGGGTACAGACCATATCACAGGAAGGAATTAAATTAGTAAAGGATGTGGGGCCATTCCCTCTTTTTTGCAAATGTACTGCTGCTTCTTTATTCCTTATATTGTCAATTATAATTCTACTTTCAGAGAAGGAGGTGGTTACTTCAATTATAGAAGAAAGTCCCTATTTTTTTTTAATGCTCATCTGCAGTTAGTTCTGGAACCAGATAACCCTTCCCCATACCTAAAGCAAATGAACCAGTAAAACAATTTGAAAGCAAATTGAATTTCTGAAATTGAAAACTCTTGACTATTCTGATTGTTTGATGTATGAGGTCCTACATATACTCACACACACATAGTTAATTACTCATTTCAATTATTGTATCAACTTTATTGTGATGTTTCAGAAAGGTAATTCATTGTAATTGTGCTCACACTGACCATTCTACTGCATATTCTCAAAAGATTTAATAATTTTTGAATAAGCATTTGCAAAGTTTGGAGGTTTTCTTTTAATTGTTTGCTTCCAATGCCTTTTGACTTCAGTTCTACATGATAATACAACGTATTTGGATAGCACTGGCAAAAGTACATAATGATAGTCACCTGTTCTCTCTGAATAAACTGCAATCTAGTATGCTGTGATCCACTTCAATATCAAACTTAGCAATAAAATATAGTACAGATAAACTTCAATTTGGCTTGACACTTCAAACTAAAGAGTTGTAAAATGTGTCTTTGGTTTTTAGTAGCTGTGAAAAAAATTGATCTCCAACTAGCAATGAAGTCATGTTTGATGTCATTAGAGGTCTATATTTCCTGTCTGACAGATTTTAATGCTTCTTTTTTTTTATTAATGAAATGTAAGGTAAAATTCAGAAAGGTGTCTCAATGGCTTTGCAACCTAAGTATCTCTGAAAGTCAATTTAACTTTATAAGTTTTGAAAACTGAACTTACAGGGAACTTGTTTCTATCTAGTTTGCTGTAAAAAGATACACAATGAAACCTGCTGTCTACTCCTTTGACCAGGAAAAACAGTTTAATGAATTTAGCACTTCCCACTGTTTAATGAACTTAAAGGTGTTTAAATCAAAGCTTCCTGTGATCTAAGTAGGTTAAGTACAATTAAACTGACTAAAGTAACACTATTCTTATAACACCCCAGATGGAAAACCCCCAAAATTCATTTTCCATATACATGACCATATGGTGTGTTTTGAAAGCTACCAGACCAGGATTACTTCTGAGGGGATGGCTTACATACATCTTGAAGTTGCTTTAAGAGAACGCACCTATCACTGGTCTTCTCTCTTTCTGAACTAGAGGAGCACCAGCCTGAATTATTCTGAAAAATAAAGGTGCAGAAGTACAATCTGATGACATAGGTGATCTCTTGGGCAAGACAGTCCTGAGCTGTGTTGCAAACACCGCCATTTCTTGCTATGCTGTTAAATGGGAAAGGAGAACTATTCATGCGGTAAATTGAATCAGGGTAAATTATTAATAAACTATCTTAGTTCTGTGCTTTTCTTTGTTTTATTTATTTGTTTTCTAAAGAAGGACTTATGTCTCCCCTTTATCCCCACACACAATTTGTAGTAAAAGCTGATTGACTATTAAACCTTTCAGTTCTTCTATCAGTCTTCTCTGCTTCTTCAGTGTTTTGTAAGTTTGCTGAAACCAACTGTTTTCCTGCTCCTATTCTTTCTCAGTAGGGAGATTGGTTCCCACGTATTTTATCGCTCACTTCTGGAAATACTACAGAATGATAAGGCATAGGTCACCGACATTCCCTACATATTTTTGTAAACACTTGCAGTCCCTCAGTTATCTGCATGCCGAGTGGAAATTGCGTAAATGTTGCTTGCATGTACCTTAGGATTTTGAAAACATCACAGACCAAATTTTTATATAATGTCTGTATAACACATTCAAAACCTTGTGGATGCCAGTATAAAGGTTTTGCCTTGATTTTTATCTTTCTTCATTCCTTCTTACTCTGCCAACTCCCCCCAAAACAAAACCACAAAAAACCAAACAAAATCTAAACACCACAACAAAAAAAAAAATCTTGAAATGAACAGTATTAGGCTATTTAAAATGTATTATTGCTACAACTGTCTACTTAATTAGAATAAATACTAAGTTAGTAGTATTAGTGGTACATACTAAGAAAGAACGTGACATAGGGGTTGAGCACAAAATTCTGTATGGGGCCATAGACTGCTTGCTCTTGAGGTCCCACAAATGGAGTTTTAACGAGTTGAGTTAGGTGTCTTTTATTTACTTTCAAAATCAAAACACGTTACTGTATGATCTGTTGGAGGAAAATCGTGAATAAATATAACCTAAAGTAAATGTATACTTAAAGCTAAATTCTAATTAAAATCAATTTTATTTACTCCAGCTATAGACAGTTTAATTGCATAATAGCTCTAATTCAGTCAGGCGGGGCTGTGGGAGCTGCAGAGAGCAGCTCCTGGAGCAGCAGCACGGCATTCTTCGACAGAGATCGCCCCTTCCCCACAGAACCTCCGGGCCCCTGCTGCGCCCTCTCCAGCTGTGCGCAGCAGGCAGGAGCAGACATTTTCGGCGCGGTCTGTGAGCAGCGGTGCCCGGTCGCTGATGCTCTAATCACATCCTCAGGGAAGAAGCTGTCTGGCAGCTCCGGCACAGCCACCCCGCCGATGCGACACCGCTTTAGCGGGGCGTCTCCCCGGGCCCCAGAGGGTCGAAGAGCCCGGGGAACGCGGTGGAGCTCGGGGGAGGCACCGCGGGCTGCTCAGGGCGCCGGGGCGGGAGGGAAGAGAGCAGCGCCGGGAGAGCCGGGCAGCGCCGCCGCCTCCCGGCTTCAGCG